>JAAGAY010147422.1:0-24802 GCA_011801015.1 Ardeotis arabs
CAATGACATTACATTTTTCATTAGTATCTATAAACTTTTTCTGCTCTGGGATTCTTGCAGAGTTGAGACTTGTGCAACAGGCCAGGTACACCAGGTAAGATTCACACTATGCTAGGAAAGAGAAAAAGAGAAGTTCTCAAAACAGCAATAGAGTTGTGTAATCTACCTTATCCTACACTGTACATCAGAGTAACACTAGTTCTTATTGCTAAGTAAAAATCTATGTGTGTCTATGTGAAGAGAGATACAGAGATGGATATTCTGTTTATTTAAAAGAAGGTTAAAGACCTTTAATCAATCTTTACAGGAGAGCTTATCATTACAGGAGTGTTTATCATTATCATAACACCCATTCTAGTCATAATATTGTGCTCTTATGGAAGACCACAATTAATCTGCTACCTCCCCAACTAATATTTCAGTGACTTTAGAGTTATTTAAGACCCCTTCCAGATTAATAGACCCCCATAACTGAACTTGTGTTTCAAAAGGAGAAACTTTACTGGGGGTGGGAGGGGAAGGTAATTTCTGTTAAACCTGTAACACTTATCAGTGATACTGAGCATCAACTTTTTTGATGCTGTCTGACACCAGATGAGAAATCACTTTCTAATTAAATGGAAAAGTAGCATATATATGAGGTAGGAGCCAGCTCCTGTGTGGAAATAGTACCATTTTCTCATTTTGCAGGTTAAGTCTGCCCTGCTTCCTCAAAAGAAGACACAGTAAAGGAAAATGTGACCTTAGAAAGATTTGCTATGTATGGCATACAAAAAGTGTTATTCCTAAGACTCCACAGCCCCTAAGTACTTCAAAAAATGGCACAGAAGAATGAAAAACCAGAGGCGTGGCAATGATGGCATCAGCAAAATACCTTCTGCCTCATTCAAGTATTTTATATTCAAGGCACAAGTTAAAACTGATATATTTCATTAAATCTGCCTAATTTATACCAGAATCCACTGCCTCTTTGTATTTCAAGGGAATAGAAATACATGAGATATTGTGGACAAAACTGATATTTCTTGTGGGAATAAAATCCAAACAGAAAAAGAGAGAGAGAGAGTGAGAGAGACAGACTTAGGCTTAATCTTCCTTATTATTTGATAAGAAGCATTTCCTGAGTAAAGGTACGAGTCATTTGTGGTTCTGATCACTCCAGTACGCTGTTCCATACCTAAGAGTAGAAAATGTTTCAAATATTTAACAAATCAGGGCTAATTATATAGAATAATTGAATCCTTAATATAAAGCCTGAGAGACTTTATTCTGCTAACGTTACTTGTCGCTGATGTGAATACCATGAGAAGAGATAAAGCTACAGACCTGTTAATACAAAGAAGACAGTAAAAAATTACTTTCAGTTTTGAGAAAAACATTAGGCTCTGGATATAAGTTAATTATTAAAGTTAAATTCCCTTCTTTTCCCCCCCAAAAAAAATTATTTTAATTAGTGCTTTTTTATGCCAAGTGTCTGTTTTACTTAAGAGAAGAAATTACTTTCTATTTGAAGCAGTGCCTACTAGAAATAAGAGTTACTCAAGGGCAGTGTTTTATTGATAAAGCCTTTTTCTTTATAATCATCCTATGTCATAATATTTCACAGGATTCATGAGGTTCATTTTTTTTCAAAAGCAGAAACAACTGGAAGTTCTGATCTGGAGTTAATAAAAAACCCCAAAGCACTGTCTAGAGCTGGAGTAATTTTTGCATTTTAAACCCTAGATACAGTAAAAGACAGGGCTTCATAAAAGTAGGAAAGGTTATTTGTTACTGTAAGAGGTACCATTTTTAGACTGTTATGAGTATTTGCATACATTTACATGCACTGAAAGCACAGCCATTCAGAACAAACAAGGTTCATTATAAAGACAAACATGCAGAGTATGACTGAGTGACAATCCACACAACGGCTGATTTAAACTTTCTCGGTCTTCTCCATTCACCGGCCATTTTTCTGACGAGGAGGAACAGCTAAGGATGCCTTACATCTCTTTGACCACTTTTTATTTCTGATAAACCCTGGGGCTGCCTCTGTGGAGGTGAGGTGATACCCTAAGCAGTCTGTTCAGTCTGTGGAAACCTCCGATATGGTCTGTGACTTCTAACAGGCAACCTTAAATGAATCTCTCTCAAGTAGTGGAATAGGTAGGAAAACTGGTTTAGCAAAAAGACATACACAGTTCCCTTAAACGGTTCAACTTTAAGGCATGTCTGCATGCATTCCTCCTGCCTGTGACAATAGTAACACTTCCTTTCAGCCTAATAGGTCCTGAGCCCCATCCTTTGTCTGCTGATTAACTGCTCTATTCATTGACCAGACCACTAATTGCATGCTCCTTATAGTTACCCTACATTACTGTAAGAATTAATGAGACACAATTACAGCTCCCAGAAATCTCAGGCCGAGCCAACTGCAAAGCACTCCAACTGAATAAGAACTCTCCAAGAATAAAGAGAAAAATTCAGCCCATTGTTCACAGGAAGCAGAATGTTTTTTTGTTAAAAATTTGTATTTATTTGAAGCTGTTTCATAATTAGGCCCTGGAGAGGAAAAAAAAAAAAAAAAAAGGAGAGAACAGAGAAAGAACTTGGGAACCAGCATTCACGGAGAAATCACAGTGGATGCAGAGAGACGCGCAGACAGTTCAGATATGAGAGGAAAAAACATAAGGGATGGAGTGCATGAAAAATTAGTGCTATGAATACTACAAACATCTATAACCAACCAGCTATTGAAGGAGAGCATGGCCCACTGTACGGGAATTACCACTAATGCAATCTTATCTTTTACTAATATAGCTACAACTAGAACAGTTTAAAATAAGCATGTAGCATGCTTCTGCACTCATGTCTCTACTATGAGATGGAGGAAGAGGAATTTAATTTCCCACTCCCGGAATTTAACATGCATTAGAAGTCAGTGTGATTAGCCATGAAAGTCAAAAGGAAGGACAGAAAATGAGGTTTTTTTAAATCAGCCATATTGAAAACTGCACTCACATTTAATCTGTGTAATCAACAGCCACAGCTATTCAAAGTCTTAGTGACTACAATCACTACCTATTAGCCTGTAAGTAGTTCAAAAGCTATTATTCTCACTTGAACAATTTTCCAATACACAAAAGACAGCATTAAGTTAATGAAGTTAATATGCAAAGTCAATATTCTTTGTTATTAAGTCGTCTTCTTGCATTGGTTCATCTTCAACATATTTTCACCATATAAATTTGATTTAAATTACATACATATAGTTTGACAAAACCACTGGTACTTAAAATAGAGTTTGAAATGCAGCACTATACTTTATAATCTTGGTAACCATTTTCCAGGGTACAATTTATAGCTGCCACTGAGACCCCAAACTAAGAATGTTATAGACTGGCACTGCTCCATTCCAGAATCAACATCTTTGGACAGAGACAACATTTTTTGTACAACTCTACAGGGATTCTCAATAATTGCACCTAACTGCGGTAATAGTTTAAATTCATGGAAAATGGATGTTCTTCTGATATTATCGCTCACTGATATCACAGCAGAATGCTTTCCTGCATGAGGCAGACAGTTACCACCATGTGGTGCTGAATCCCAAGCAGGAAACAAGGCACGAAGATGGATCAGAGACCTTTGTGTTCAGTGTATAATAAGTCCAATATCCCTGTCATAGAACAGCAATCATTAAGTCGGGGATCTTTTGTTAAACGGCCCCTGTGACTGGACTGGTAACAGCAGGGACTGAATTTGTAATTTCTGTATCTCAAAATATCTCCCTTTTATGATTATGATCGCATCCAATGCCATAGTTATATCTCTGCTTACCATCTTCAGGACTAGATTCATCTGTCAGGGAGACTGCAAACCTACAATTTCATGCATTTCCAAAGTAAGTCTCTAGGACTTGAAGTGAAAATACCGGTTTCTATTAACCTTGGCTGATTAACCAACCTCAGAGCAGGACCACAGAGCTTACATATGCGGCTTTGGCTCTGGCAGTATTATTTGAAATGGGCTTTCTGCATCCCTTGAAAAACCTTTGGGGAAAAAGGAAACCTTTGTCTCAAATAAAACATCACCTAGCTCGTTCAAGATATTTCTGTTTCAAGCCCCGAAATAGAACAACTCCAAACTCCTGCAGAGTGAGATGTGAAATTATTTCTGCTAGGGCAAATAATGTATTCTGGTATCTAGTCCAGTCTTTATTTCTGATGTTATGAAATAACTTGAACAAATACAAAATATGCATATGCTTGAGGCTAGCTGTAATTTCTAGTTAGGATATCTCTGTGTAAGAGAAAAGGAAATCCTTCCTGCAGACAAATACTAAGAGTTGCATGAATAATGCCTGGCGAATAATACTGCAAGTTGCATGAATAACGCCTGGCGATACATGAATTTTCATGTTTAGCACCTGTCCTGTTTGTGGTTCTAGTCTTGAAGACAGTTTTGAGGCCACACTTAGGAGACAGTATAGGCATAACCGTTGTTAACTGAACTACCTGCAGGAAGAAAGAAGGTCTTTAGGTCATCAGTTCCAACTAAGGTAAAACATCCAAATGAAAGATAATTAGAGGCACACAGGAACAGCATCTTAAGAGACAAAGGAAGGTTTCAAGTCATAATCTGAGTTCACTCACACCATTTCTACTCTCCTGTTCCACTATCAATTTCTTTAAAACTACTTGTGATTTATGGTGCTGTTATATAGGATCAGCAAAGGACAATCCTGATCCATCAAGTGCTTCCACATGGTTATTTTTTTTTCTGGAACTGATTCACCCAAGGAAGCTTCCACTTTTGTACTTCTCATCCTTTAGTTTGTGTGTTGAACATCACAAGATTTACTGCCAGAGTTTCCTTCCTTCCTTTTCATTGTTATATCTGCATCCAGCCTTCTTTCTTCCTGCAGGTAGTTCAGTTAACAACGGTTATGCCTATACTGTCTCCTAAGTGTGGCCTCAAAACTGTCTTCAAGACTAGAACCACAAACAGGACAGGTGCTAAACATGAAAATTCATGTATCGCCAGGCATTATTCATGCAACTTGCAGTTGTAAGACAAGCCTGTAGACAGATGATGAACAGGAGACAGAGATCACATACCATTCTTAGAGCTGCTGTAGAGGTTGTTCTTCAGAGCGACGTAAGCATAAGCTATGATATATCATCTCTGTGTACAGTGATAAACTTGCATATGAATCCCTACAGCATGAGGACCACAGTTGATTTACACTAGAAAGGTTAATATAGAAATTATACTAACAAGACTCCTCTTCCCAAGCAACTTATACCTATCCCTCAAGAGACATAAAATGTACAAGTAAAAGAACTTCTTACACAGCTTCTGCACTAGGGTTTTTGCTGGCATAGCTATGTCAGCAAAAAATTCATATCCCTCTCTGACAGGCCTCCTTGATAACACTTTTAAGTGCAAACCAGGTGTCAGTATTTCAGTTATGATTGAAAAAGAGTTCTGCACTAGTCATGAGCTGAATATGTGGCCTTTCATGACCTGGAAAAGCCCTTGCTTCCAAGGAGGTCAAAGCCCATGACCGTGTTTTCCACCAGCATAATCTCTCATGAGCACTGATTAATACAGTACTAATATGGTACTGTATTAACACATATAGAGTAGGTGAAAATATCATATCAGTCAACAAGCCACTTATATTCTGCATTCCCATCTAAAAAATGTTTATTTACACTGCATCAAAGCCATAAAAAACCCAGTGTGTGGGAGGCACCAACACTTCCGTGTGAAAACGTGCTGTGATTTTTAGATTAGACAACACATAATTTTAAATCTATTAATCTCTGGACATTTCAGTTGGCTGCATTTGGCATTCAGAAAGATTTAGATGATTCTAAGAAGAGATTATATATATTGGGTTCCCAGATGCATCTGATCATGAAACAAGAGGACCAAGTACAAACATCTTTAATTTTAATCAGCATCGTTAGGCAGAAAGTTAACAATACTGGTTTGAGAACAGCTAGATAGCTTTTAAATGCAAGGTTCATAATTAAATACGTAGATCTAGCACATGGCACTAGGCAACAGCCCCACAGCTGAAGAGAAGATTGGAAGAAGCCATGCTGTCACAGGCAGAGTTGCAGTGTCTCTCAAGGATCACCAACACTGTACCTGTTCCTAACCTAGTTTACCATATTCTCGTCTCCAGTTCAGTTGCTCTCTGATCCTATGAGATTATTTATGGAATATATTTAGGCCTTGCACTGATGTGGCAATAAATGTGCCTTTTGAAAGCACTCCTCACTGAGGTAGAGTGCAAGGGCCATGGTACACCTGGGGTGTTCCTTAGTACAAGAGATGATATCCTGTGATAAAAATCAGCATGAATAAAACAAAGTGTTTCTAACTACTTACACATGCAACACTCATGGCCATTGATTAGCCAAGCAGCATGAATCTCTGAGCTACAAGAAAAACAGTCAATCACATTCATTTATTTAATTAATGAAAACAGGTTTCATAAGCAAAAAGCAGTCTGTGATATCTAAGCACTTAAATCACTACTGCAAACTGCATCCTACTCCTAAAACTTTTTACTATTTTAGCATTTTTTATAATCCACTAAGATTACTTATAGCCAAAGCTCTGGCAAAACTGCAATTATATGAAAACTGTTTGCATACCACTAGCTGAGAATAACACTGGTATTAGCCCAGAGACCAATTTACTCTCATAAATAACCTTTATTCTTGCAAACAGCACTGAAGGGCAACATTTTGCAGTGAGGCAACAGCAACACAGAGCATAGGCTCCCTCCCATCCTCACCTTATTCACTGCCCTTCCAACACCTTCTTCCATCCCTTTAGCTGCACCATCCAAAAATCCTATCACCCTGGACACCAAGTCCTTCACAGGGCGATTTCCTCTTTCCTGTGTGGTTGGTGGCCTGTGTACCCTCAGCATTGTGTGCTCTGAGGCTTTCTCTGTCAAAGTCCATAAGCCACACAGGTAAGACAACGCTGTCATCCCATTCAGGGGCTGGAAACCACTCCCTGCCTTCTCCTGCCCCCCAGTATAATTTTACTCACCTTCTAAAAAAGAAGTGTGGTACAATACCAGCTGTGTTGAAAGGATCAGGACCCCTCACCTCCACTCGTCCACCCTTGCCCTGTTCCTCCTAGGCCTAGAAGCTTTCTCTTTCCCTCACCATCCCCTAGAGCAGCTACTGACGCTTCTCCAGCCCACCATTTGGGCAGCAGCAGAAGCCAGTATCTGTAGGTTATTTGCTTTCTTCCAGTCAGTTTCGTCTACCAGGATGCAGTGCAAGGGATCCCTCTTGCCAACAACCACTGTGGTTCTGAGGAAAACTTGGTTCATGTGCACTTCAGTTAGAGATAACCTGTGTAGTGAATTAAAGAAGGGAGAAGTTAGATCATACACAGCCAGGGAAAGACCGATTTATGCCCTGATTTACTATTACTAGTTGCAGAAGAGCAACTGGCAGAGTCATTTCAGCGACAAAAGCATTAGACTGACATAAGGTTTTGCATTATTTAACTACCTGGGGCACATACACCTAGCCCTACCCTTTTTATCAGTCAAATGAAGTAATATGGCTAATATGCAACTTGGATATTGGGCATACATTGGTCAAAAAAAAGACTGAGTGGACAAAATAGTCAAATCCCTGTCAATTTTGAGCCTTAATCATTCCTTTTATAGCATCTTTACAAGATAGCTAGCTCTATTAATACCAAAGGTCTTATGTTTCATACATGCCAAAGTGAGAGGGAAACTAGTCACTGGAAATCAAGGGTGCAAGTGCCTTTGGTAGGTACTCAAAGTGTAAGAGAGGAAAGAGCTGAAAAGGAATAGATAGTCCAAAGAAATACAGGATAAGACTAGGAAGAAACATATCCCAAAACAGAAGCACAATTAAGCATCCAAATTGCCAATTAATAGTAAATAGCCAACAAGGAACATGTATGGAAGAATGCAGGGATGTGTGGAGAATTAAGAGGCTATACTGCAACTAAGCATTATTCACGGAGAATTCCAAGGTATTTAGGCTCCTAAATCCTACTTAGGAACTTAAACTGCACTCAGTTCTACAGGAAATTAGCCACCTCCACATCTCTTGGGATTCAGGCTCAAGGATCGCTACTGTAAGGCACCAGTGTACACGACTCTCTGGTGCCTGTCTCGCTGTATTAGGCAATCAGAAGAATATTACGAAGAAACTCTTGATGCACCAGTGACTCAGAATAAAACTCCCACCCTACCATAAATACATGTAATGTCCTACAGGTAGGACCATTCGATGAGACTCAATAAAAGCATTAGAAGAGTAGCTGTATTGTCAAAATGCAGAGTGTGGGGGAAGGGAAGTTACAGGCAATTGCTTACCCTGAACATACCTACAGGTTCAGAAATTTCCTCTGTAGAGCTGCCAGCCTTTCTTCACACACAATTATCATGTACCATTTGTATTACTATAGAACCTACAAGCTCAGGTCATGGATCAGTCCTACACAGATGCAAAGAAAAAAAGAATATGCCTACACATCTGATGAAAGTCACGCAACCCAAATATTAGCTGTAACACAATTTTTTAAATGTTATTGGCTCAAAGAAAACCTAATTACTATCATCCATTGTAGAATTATCATAAAAACATTCTTCATAGTACAGTTGAACAGGCTTAGAAAGCACAAATACGCATTGAATGAGAAGGAGGAATACAGATTGTTGCAGTATTACACACACTCTACAAAGGCAGGAGAAATCCGTTCTTTGCATACAGTGTGTTTTTTTTATATAGCTAGCTAGATAAAATGTATTCCATGTAAATGACTTATAAAAACTGAAGAAATGGGAACCATTCCAGTAACTAAAATCTTGGAGAGCTTTCTGTTATAAACATGAGAGTATGTTTGTATATAGTTTATAACACATGTTCTCCAGCAATAATTTACCCTTCCACTCAGAAACCTTGTGTAAAGATGATTCACTGTTACCATGCACAAAAATCAAAATAACTTATGAGAGAGCAACAAAGGAAATTTGCATCTTTCGGGTAACCTGATACAAGTAGCTTCATAGGGTAAATTATATTTTAATGAAGATGTCCTTAGCAATACATGTTTTTGTACTCTTTTTTTCTTCACTCTTGGATTTTATTTCATTTATGTCACAATCTACCTTGTAAGTTTAAGAAATGCATCATTTATTCATGACCTCTGCTTTCTTTCAGAACCCCTCAGTTACAAAGATGACCAGACTAAAGAAAAATCAAGAGGTTTGTCTGATAACAGTTAGTGTCAAAACAAATTAGCTGAAGTCACAAGGAAAAAAAAAAAAAAACAAACAACCAAAAACAGTGCTTGCTTTACCTTTTTCCAGAATAAACTCTCATAATTAAACTTTCCACTTTTCCAAGTAGCTGACTATGTATTCCTGCACAGCAGGAGGTTTTCTCCACAGACATATTGACTTGGACAATAAACAAAGCAGAAATCTCTGACTGGAATTTACAGCTAAATTTAACTATGCATATTGTTAGTAAAATTTGCATATCTGTCTCTCAACATTAAGAAAAAATAAAAGTTGAAATTCAATTAATTTGGGCACTGCACTGCTTTGGAAGAAAAAAAAATAGATTTAAGTTGTAATTTCCATATTTACGGAGGCTGTATGTCAAAGAAAATTGTGCAAAAAAAAAAATCCTGGTGCTTCCTTGATGAGATTTGAAAGACTAAAGCATACTAACAGTAAAGCAGCTCCTCCTTAACAAAGATGGCTTAAACAGTACCTATAAAACACTGATGAAGGGCCACTGAATTCTAGAAAACATTTCCAGCATCTCTCATCTCTCTGTCCTGCAACCACAAAATACATAGAAGCAGTTAACATGTTCTGAAGAAATATCATCCACCTTTTCCCCTCAGTGTCGACTTTCCCCATGAAACATTAACAGATCAGTCAGCACTGGCTTTGTACAATTAAGGATTGCAGAAACTTTCACTGACACCTTTTCATTGATTTTTTTTTTTGTCACATCACTGCGTCACCACTAACCCTCCAAAGCCACAAGCCATCAGTAGCAAATATTCACTATCTCTTTTTTGATTTTTTATGTCTCTCTTTACAGCATCCTGGACACTTGGCTGTCTTAGGAATTTGATTTAAAGAAATGAGGGTTTCTAATTCCTTTAAAACTAAGTTACTTCACCTGGGTCTGCTTATCCACAAAAATTAGACATTGAGATGCAGTTGTGCCAGCATAAAATGCTTTAGATCAGCACAAATACTTCCACACTGAAAAGAGAAAGTCATACTACTTTGAGGTACATTTCGAGTATAAAAATTGGATGTATTCCAGGGATTATACTGATGGTTGGGTGGGGTTTTTTTTTCATTATTATTATTGCTTTTTTTAAAAAAAACCTGAAGCAGTGAATTTTTATCAGTAAAGCTCTCATTAAATCATGAAAATGCTCACAGTACCAGAGTGTGGACTTTATGGGTCTCCATACTTGCACTTGCTCTGGGCAGGATTTCAAGGGCACCTGTAACCTATGCTTAGGTCTTTAGAATTTGGCTACTCCTCAACTGGAGGATGGAGAAGGAATACAAGGCATTTTGGCAAAAGTGAGGAACCCGGTCATCATTTTAAGACATTACCTACAGTTGACTGCAAGTAAGTGGCTCAGTCTTTCTTTTCTTAGATTCCAGATGAAACAAACACAACCATTAACACTGAAACAACAAGATTTCTAACATCCCAGTGAGATGCACAGATCAGCTCACACCTCCCAGAGCACTTCTAGCATACCTTGTAGACTTAGGCAGGAAATCTCTGAATCACACTCTCAAATTTTTTCTGCAAATATAACTGCAACTTTTTTCTTTTCTGACAAACAAGCCATACTGTGAGAGAAATGCACTGCAACTACCACCTTTAGCATTCAGGCTGTGGCTACAAACAGCTTTGTATCATCACAAGGTCCAACTGCAGTTCGTGAGACTCTATAAAATAGTATGGTTCCCTACAGAGTACCCCCTTGTGACATTCAGGTGTTGCACCATTACATTAGATTTTTTGCAAAATGTTGCATTCAGGTATTGTGCAATTTTATTCTCAAAAGTGCAATGAAAACTAGGTAAATAACCTGAATGATACAAAGCATTTACCTGCACGTCACCAGCAAGCTATCTGCATTCTTGTTCAACCATAGCAAACCAAAAAACTACAAGAAAATATGATTTCCAGTGAGGTAACCACGAGATGCTGAGAGCTCACTAGGATGTGTTCATGACATTGAAGTCAATGGGAGTCAAGGCCCACAATTCCCCAAATACAAATTGCTGAGTAGGAAACCAAGTCAGCAGTTAAACATTTCACAATTAGGCACTGAAATTAATGAGTTAAAGATTAATTCACTCACAGACTGTGTGTACATGGTCACCTCATGGGGCCATCACCAGGCAGACAAGAGATCTTCTTAGAAGAACTGGCTCTACCTGAGGCTAATTAACAGATATGCTGGCTGTAAATAAAAGCAGGAGGTGGTAAACAGAAAAAAAATAGTAAGCTTGATGGGGCTCCCAACTGATGCTGTGTGTCAATAAACGTCAGTTGAAACTTAGATGCTGCTTTTGTACTCTCCTAATGAAATCATTATAATCACATTATTCTGTAACACAGTCTAACCTAATCTCCATGCATCATACTAGGGAAGATATTTTTGATCAACTTCACATTTGTTAATTACAAAACCAAGCATATTTAAGTTATTTTGTTTTACATACAGAATGAACCAGCTTATTTAAAAGAGCAAATTATGATATTCAGCTTTACTACCCATAAAACTAACAACTATTTCTTATATCCCAATCCAAATTAGTGACCCTTGTAAAAATATTGTTTGTTTCAAAACCACCAGTGAGATAACACAGCTACATAAAACAAACAAGAGACTGAAATACACAATGGCAATTGGGCTTTTTAAGCACAGAAACACTTTTTCGATTTAGCCTCATCATTTCGTAAATCTGTAGAAAATATATCCCTTATCTCTCTGGGTTTTGGCATGAGAGTCTTTGTAAGTATTTTACCAGAGCATTTTCCTTCACTGACTCTTTCACAAATTTTCTGCCAATAAAGGGTTACCTGTAAGAAGAACAGTTTTGATAGTACTGAACATTGAAAAGATGGTGATATTCAATGTCCATTCTCTGCCCCACACCCCCAAAGTTAACTCCCACTGCAAGCTGAATTTTGTTTGTTGTTTCCTAATCCCCTCTCCCATTTAAAGACCCAATTTGACAAATCTTTTCTCAAGCAAGTAGACACTTTAAAGTGTCCACAGTCACTGACATGAGGATAGACTATTTGCATGAGAAAGTTTCGCAGGATCTAATCTTTGCTTTTGCTTGAAGTTTAAGTAGTTACTACCTACTACTTAAATGAAAGAAATTTAATAGTCTCAGTCCAATTACTTGTGAACACATGTTTATTTTGCACCCACTTACTTCCCACAATTCTTCCAGTTTCAAAAGAGTGGACAGATCTGGCAACTCTACTTGCTTCTCACTTCTTGACACTATGATTATGATTCAGATTAAGGCATACAAATTATGTGCGAGAGGTCGTACTATTCTTGCTATTCTTGACACACTTTAAAGACAGAATTACAAGCTCTCCTTTCACATCACAAAATTTCCAAGTTCATTTTAAAAGAATTTACATACTTTCACTGCATTTTTAGGAAAACATGGATATAATTTTTTTTGCTACTTTTTCCAACTCATGAATTCTAATGTACTAAAATTTCTTCCTTACAAAATGATTACTTGAAGTAAAGCTAATGGACTGTGTAGTGCTATGCTTCAAAAAGTATTTGGATTCCACACATGAACAGCTGGGAAGTGGTACCAGAGTAGATCACTCTTGTACTTTAATATTGTGCTCTTCTTTCTCTGTCCTCTTTCCCACCCAAATTTTGATACTAGAATGATGAATCTCTTTCTCAACAATAATCAAAATATTTCTTCCTTTCAAACATTGTCTGGCTATTATCTTTTCTTGCAAACATTTATTTAAAATAATTCTAAAGTAATAACAGAGAAGAGGAAAATTACTGGTCCTCTAGTAACAATATACTATAATAAAATTCTGCTGACAAAAATTTGAAGGAAAAAATTATACCCTGTCAGGAAAAGAAATAAAAGAGATCCCACCTATATTGGTCAATATAACTAACATGTAAACTTAAGTACACAGGAGTATAACTACATACATGTACTTTCAGGTAATCGTAAAACTTCTGGAGAGTTTATTAAAAATACAGAAAAAAATTAGCTGCTGCCCTACAAAACTAAGCATATGCTCATTTACAGATTTGATCATTAATGCCTGTGAAGGCTAAAAAAGCATAGTATTGCTTAGCAGCCATGAAGCGATCTAAATTAAATTGCCATGAAAACAAAGTTAAAAATATCTGCAATGATATTTCTGTAAGAGTGCTAAGATGCAAAACAAGCAATAAAGAATAGCAATCAACTTGTGCTTAAGAAACACCACATGTTGCCAGTTGCTGATAGATTCTGGCTACAAACTGCATTCTAACACTGAACTAATGACAGAACATAACACATACTAAAACTAATGTAGGTCACATTAACAATTTTCCTCCCTGAATTTCAATATTCGCTTTGTTTTCTCTTCTTGTCTTAATATAAAGTCCAGTGAACGCTGCAGGAGTCTTACACCAATGTTCCACCCACCAACTTCGGAAGAACACCCAAAGAGGCTCACAGCTGTATTTAAGATATAGTTGTAGAAAATTCTTTCTGCTACGAGAAGAAATCAAAGAGAAATGGAAGCTGCAAAAGAAAAAAAAAAAATCAACAGAAAGCTTGAGACTCAAGAATCACAACCTATTCAGATGAAATTCTCTATCCCCACGCTCATATCTTTTGTGATTGGCTTACACTTTTCTTGGAGGAAGAAGTTTCATTTCTGATAAATTTTGCTGAATTCCAGATTGCCAAAGCCCACACTTAGTCATTTATCAGTGTACTTCTCCTTACCCAAGGATGGCTATGCCAATTTAGATCAAAGGTCCGTTTAGCTCAGTATCCTGCTTCCAAAAGCAGCCACAAGTCAAAGCCAAGAGAAGAGAGCATGAGCAAAGAAATCACACACAGCATTTTCCCAGAATAACTCAGGAATTCCTGAGACTGATGTGATTGCTCTGTTTAGCTTGCCCAACGGGTCTTCTCTTTCAAGCACTTACCCCATTACCCCTTAAACTCACGTGTGCCGTTTGCATCCACGCATCCCAAGGTAGCAAGGCTACCTTGGGCACAGAACTAAGAACTGTATCACAGAGATGCTATGTTTTGTGCGTATTCAGTGTTCAGTGGATAGAGCTACTCATATTTGCTTACTAAAACACAGCCAAAATAAAAAAGCAAGATTGACACCCCTTGAAAGAAACTTTGAGTTTTCACATATCCCAGCAAGTTGAGTCCAGTGGGAGCACAGTAAAATGCTGCAATAGCAAGAATTATAAGAAGGTTGACTATAGCTGGAAAAGCAGGCAGATGTCATGAGTGAAAAAACAGACACCCTAACAACCCTAACAAAAGCAGCAAAATCCTCGGTGAGCCTCCATCAGTCCAACAACCGAATTTTGATCCAAGGAGGTTAAATATAGGGCTACTTGAAAATTTTCCACTGCATCTATTTTTAATGGGAAATGAGGCTTTCAGCTAAACACTTTCTGGTTGGATTTTTTTTTTTTGCATGCCTAAGTATGTGCTTCTGCAAATATACTTTTCTTACCAAAAGGCCAAACTTACAAACCAAAATATTTTGATTGAAAACAAAAAAATGTTATTAAGAACTGCTAGTGTAGCATCTCATTAAATCTGTGGCTTACCTGCTTTATGTGGCAGATTTCCTCAATCACCTAGACTTACCACTTAAATGACAACCCCGATAATAGATCACTTTGAGGGATTCCCTACTTCCGGCACTCCCTTCAAAGAGGAAAGATCATGGCACAGTGTCAGAGGTGGTAGGCAGCCTCAGCCTTGCTGAATAGAATCAGTAGGCATCCAGGTGATAATGTCAGAGGAGGACTACAGTAACATTTTTCAGATCAAGAAATGTTAGTTTTCAGACAAAGTCTTCCAGTCCTCTGAATTCTGTCAAACCATGTAGTTTTTCCTGTAAAATTAAGACAAAAAATGAAAAAAAAAGCTTTGTATTTTTAATTAAAAACTCATGCAGGTAATTTCACGGGTCAAGCAAAGTCTCACTCATTAACCTGCAGATTCAAACTTAGCATCTGGATCCATCCATACACAAGTCAGAAGAACTTTCAACAGCAGTAAAATGTTTCAAATTTTCCACAGCAGTCCTGTTAGCAGGACTGTTCAAAAGCCAAGGAGCTAAAATCAAACAAAAACAATAAGGGCTTGTTAGATGGGATAACTTAGTGTATGAGCCCAATGTTATAAAAGACCAACCAGCCTAACATACAAAAGCAAAGGATGAAGGTAAGATTCAAACAATGGCTACATTTACTAGCTAAGAAATCTGTAATATAAAAAATCTGTACAGCAAAATTGGCAAAGTGGCAAGAAAATTAGATATTCCACTTTTTATTCCCTTTCAGGGCTCTCTAATTCAGTGAATTAACCAAAAGGAATAAATTTGATAAGGCTAATGCAATAAAAAATGAGAGTAACAGCTATCTTATTACAGCTGTCATCACTCCTTTTCTTTGAACCCCACAGTCAACTGGAAGAACTGAAAGCCTCCCACCCAGAAACAGGCCCTAACCAGACAAGACAGAGAAGCACCCAACTAATACCATCAGGGACAATGTTAGAACTACATTTCTAATACTCATCTCTTCCCTTGTGGCTATTTCCTGCCATACAATTGCATCCCCCAACCCTAAAGGCAAAATAAATGTATAAATAAAAGAAATAAAAGACAAGGAATCAATCAAGACTGTATCTTTTGTAACACTGTTGTGAGCCGACAAAAGACAACTGCAAAAAAATCTCGCGTACTATTTTCTTGTCCCCCACCACACACACAAAGAACTATTACCACCATCATTAGCACCAACTAAGAACCAAGAAAATTCAAAGGAACTGGCAAAGGAATATCCTTATTAAAAACTCAGTGGGTAAAACAAAAGGAAGGACATTTGCTATTCAATGGAATTGCTCTCAACACTTTGCTTTTCAATCATACCATTCTTTTACTAAAATAAAAACAGAGAAAGGTTTTTAAGAGTGAGTTTCTGCTGAGACTAGGCACCTGAGAGCTCTCTGTAAGCAGTTCCAAACACTGTCTAATGCCGATTCCCTGCACACAGTTAACATCTTTGGCTGTCTAATGTTATAAAGTGAAAAGTGCTAACACAACTTGTCATTCTCGAGGCCAATTTATTTATCACAATTAGCACAAGCCCAAGCCTGCTGTCCTTATTCATATTTGGAATCACCAGCCACTTACG
Source organism: Ardeotis arabs (assembly GCA_011801015.1). Lineage (NCBI taxonomy): Eukaryota > Metazoa > Chordata > Aves > Otidiformes > Otididae > Ardeotis > Ardeotis arabs. Next base: position 16,519 of record JAAGAY010147422.1, read on the forward strand.
TGTTGTCCCAGCAAAATGAGCACAGTGAAGGATTAGTCAGGATCTAACCCCAGAGATAAAAAATTTGTTTAGAGTAAGTGAAATACAAAGAATAAATATTCAAAATGAGTGATGAAAGATATGTTTGTTATTTCCATTTTAACTCCAGGGCAGTGAGTAATTTCAGTAAGAATTTCTCAGTGAGATTTTTATCATTCAATATTTAAAAAAAAACTACTACTGCGCATCCTCCATCAAAAGTTGGGATTGGAAACAGTGAAACTTAAAAAATGTCCACTTCAAACATGTACACAAAATATTATTCCCTTAAATTATGTTATTACTGATTTACGAGTGCAAAAAGTAGTGTCAGAATTTATGAACAACTTTGTATTGCTCAAGGATTTAATGACACACATTCCTCTTCAAATCAGTGATAAAAAGTTTCGCTTTCTCATATCCGGGTTTTATCCCTATCCTGCCTTTCAAAGCAAAGTGTCACTTTTTCTTCAGTTCACTTCTTACTCATAAGTGCCTCACCTCATTAATTTCTCATTTAACTTACAGAATGTGAGAGGGCATACATGTAAACTAACGTCTTCCTATAGTTTATGCCAAAGCTAGCAAGTCAAAGCAGACTACACTGCCCAATCGTGTCTCTGCATCAGCTCAGATAGCCCAGACGAACCTACTGCAGATGGGGAATCCTTAGCTCAAAGCTTTTCATGTCATCTTCTTCCATGTCTGCTTCCACCAGGCTGCATCAGCTAGCAGAGAGCTGCACAGCAGCTGGGCTGGATTTCTTGCCAGGAGTCCCACGGCTCCTCGCAGTGTGGCGACTGAGCCGCTCCAACTCTGATTCACAGTATATGAGAGAGAACCCTGCACTCCCTGGCTCCTCTCTTGTGGTTCTTCGTTACACCCCGTCAGCATCAATACTCAGGGTTGGTAAGAGTTACTTGTGCTAGTACCCTGTCCACTGTCACCTAACCCAAACAGAGATGTCACAAAGTTAAGTAGGTCAAGGTAACAGGTAAGAGCCCCCTGAATTCCTCCAGTAGATCTGACATCAAAGACCAGATCCATGCATGCCATACCATCTTAAGGCCAGATTGTAATTGTTATTTGGAAGCTGCCCACCCCAGATGGCTACAGCTCAGGCAGGTAAGCCAGGTGGCAATGCAGTGGCAGTGGATATTTACCAGAAGCTTTGCAGGGTTTTGTTGTTTTCTTTTTTAATAACCCAAGTTGTTAAAACTGAGGTCTCCAAAACTGAAGACTGACCAAATGGACATCCTGACCCATGTGGGGAGTAACGATGGTGCATGTGCCACTTGAGCATAGATGAGCATTAACAACATTTTGATGGAGCATGAAGAGAGAATCACAAATATGACCGCAGAAGTCACTGTCATAACAGAGGTCTGGACAAGCTTTGACTTTTAGGAGAAAGTGGTGCGTGCATATACTCTCATATTAACCCGAGACCAAACCTCTCCTTGCCAGTCTCCATAACCTTCCCGGGACTGGAGAGTGCATTCACATACTAATGTTCCAGCAGTTGCTAGAAAGTAAATTCATGGTCACCCAGGCAATCAGAGGAAAACAACACTTCCCACTATATCCATACATACTTAATATGGTTAGCAATTTAACTGCATCATTTGTTTTATTCTCCAAATACGGTGACAATGAATCAATGGACTGTTTAACTCGGGACAATTTGTCTGCAAAAGTCACACGATTTATCATGTGTGAAACATCAAACCATAAGGTATTACAATCTGTAGCACAGGTAGATTATAAATAAAGCTTGCTAAGTAATGGGCAAAAATTAAAAAACAACATTAAAAAAATAAAAAAGATTGCCCTCAAGAACACTTACTTTCTTTCATAATCCCTGTAATCTGTATTTTCTTGCATTCCTTCCTCCTGCATTGTTTCACTAATGAGAAATGAAGCAATATATGATTGCACTGAGTGAGCCAACATTGCAGCCCAATCATCAGCTGCATAGTGTGGGAGAATAAAGGTAAGACCTTCGATACGCATTGATATTACATTGCCCTCATGCTAAGCTGCTGTTCCCACTGACTTCTTACGCTCTTTCTGCTGCTTGTGCAGCTTCTCTAGCGAAGCCTACACATCCACAGCAGCCTCAGGAAGGAGTCCAATCATGGTCTGCTCCTATGTTCAGCAGAAAATCCTCCAGCCGCATTCAGGGCCACAACCCACAGCTTCACTGCTGGAGCAATCCTCAGAACATAGAACTAATCAATCACTTTGTCATCCTCCATGATGGTAAAGGGACAGCAAAGTAGTCTTCCAGCAGCTTTTCCTCCTTCTCCGCCACCTGCTCACTGCACTCCAGAAGCAGCTACTGCAGCAGATTGTATTCAGCCTGTTTTCTTTTTGCCTAAAGGCTCTCACATCTGTCACTGACCAACAGTAGAATCATGGTCCTGTGCCCATCCACAATCAGATCTGACATCCCTGAAAAGATGTAAGCAGAACATCCCAGAAAAGATGTAAGCAGAACAAACAACATTCTTGTCTACAAAAAGTTATCATGAATCACAGTAAAATACAGGCTGCCTCAGAAGATGTGTCAATGCCATTTAATTTTTTTGTGAAAGGAAAAATATCTATCAAAATCTAAGTTATATATCCACACTGTACTCTCCCATCCGTCTTTCTTTGCAGGTTTCACAGTGATGGATTTTTACTCATAATTTCTGCTTTGCAGACTTGCAGAAGTACAAATCTATGCATTCCTTCCCATACTTGGACTGCCCATCACATTGCTCGGTTCTGGACTACATGTGGCAGGCGAGAGAAAAGTACAGACTGAAAAAACCAGTTTCTCTTAATTGGTACTTTTTAGGGAAAAGTTGAACATAGTAGGATGCCACAACTCTACCTTACGCTGTCTACTAATTTGCCTGTAAAAATACTGTTTCTTCCTGCTCCCATTTACCCTATCCTCAAAAAGTTCCAGTTTCTAGTTTCGTGCTGCTGGCCATGCAAAATCCCCTATGTCTTGCAGCTAACCAGTATTTGCGCAGTCTCCAGATAAAGGTCTGTGGCCTGCGATAGGAAGGAGATCAGCCTAGACAGCCCCTTCTGGGTTTAATCCATGAAATTAGTGCCTTCAGTTAAGGCTTCATTCTAACAAGATTATTTGAACAATTTCCATGGACTGAGTTCTTCTTTTCAAACATTTTTATAAAAGCAGCATTCATTGACCTATCCAATGCAGACAATGCCACACTAAATGCCGCTAAAATTTGCTGGAGAACATTAGGTGGCAATTAAAAAGCAATTTTTCAATCTTATAAACTAAACATCTGTATTTTTAAATAATCAAAATACCCTTTTAAAGCCTAGGTTTTATGTGGTATTCTTCTTTCCACTGAAAAAAAAAAGAATCAAGAGTCAATTTACTAATCTCGAACTAAAATGCCCTGTAGTTACCATTACCTGGCTTGGTGTGATCCAAAAGCAAAGCCTTAGATGGACACAAAAACTAAGCTTATATTAGAGAGGCCAGCGATAAACCTAAATGTTTGTTCGAATAAAACAGGCATGAGTATCTGTGTCAAGAAAGACTTGTAGAAGCATTATCTACTTGGTGGCAAATCTATAGGTTTGCAAAAGGTTGTAGTATCCACAACATTCTTGCCAGCTTTATATTTCTGCATGATTTGATGACTGGACATCTGTTCTGGAATCCCTGCAAAAAGTGCTCTGAAGTAATCTGTATAGCAAAGCTCAGCTTTTCAGAAAAAGCAGCTGCTGTATTTTCTGGAATAAACACACAAACCATTTTAAAGACTTGACCCTTGATTCCTTCACCTCAGTACTTCCACTGATTTCAGGGAAGTCTCAGTATATGAGGAACACACAATGGGCTGCGATTCCACAGCCCTGAGCTATCCAGGCTGCTTTTCAGTCACATGAAGTACAGCATTCTCCCCACAGCTGTGCTGCTTTATATACCTGAAAGACAATTTCAAAAATTACCATGGTCTTATGAGGGAATTTGGACATGCAGTCATTACTAAATTGCCATAAAGTTCCGTATTACCAATTTTGTAATTACTGAACAGCTTCAAGACACGCAGTATCTTTGTGCTGCATCTCCTTCCACGCTGTAAGAAAACAAGAGTGTATGAATGACAGTAAAAATGAAGCCAAGCATACTGTGGAGAAACTTGGTATTCTCTTATTTCTAGGAGAGTTATAGTGTAATTCTAAACTGCAGCATTCAGCATGTCTCCTGAGTTTCCTTGCTGAAATATTGCAATGGAAATTTTACAGCATCTGTGTTGCTTTTGGAAGCCATCACCTCACATCTGCTGTCTCTGTAGTGCAGAGCTTAAGTTCAGCGTAAAAAGGTACTTTGTAACAGGCAACAGGGATCCTGACAGAGCGGTAATTTACGGACTTGCCCCGCTCTCCCGGCCAGGCTCACTCGATTTTACATTCTGTAGAGATTTTTAAATAAGGTACTCCGCAAGCAGCCAAACAGCCAGTCACTTCTTATCATGGAGCATCACATCCCGGACTGGAGAGAGATTTTTTTAAACCTCTGTCAACCAGATGACAAATTTTTCATTCCGTTTCCTTCCCTGGGCATCGTTCAATCTCCTAACACTTTTCAGTAGGGCATTAATTAAATTAGCACTAAAAGAACCATCTGCTACTTTCGGAAAAGTTCTGATTTTTCCCAGAAATGCCGCTACACGTGTAGTAGCGGGACAGATTCCAGAGCCCAGGATGTGGGACACGGAGGGGCACGTCCTGCAAGCACTCCTGTGTCACGCCTGAGCGCCGAACCGCCCCGCAGGTGGGCGCGGGGGGAGGGAGCGGCGCTCTGCAAACGCCCGCAGTGACTGCACGGGGAGCGTGTTTATGGCCCCATCATCGCCCATTTCCTCCTCGCGGGGTAATCCCTGTGTCCGGTTAACCGGAGCGACAGACAGGAGCGGAGCGGATCCTGTTAGCACAGCCAGCACACTCGCGATTGCTTTTTTTTTTTTGTTTTGCCCCACGCGTTTCATTTCCCTCCGCCGCTCCCGCACCGTCCCCCGGGGCGGCTCCGCTCCCCGTCCCCGCTCCCCAGCCCCGGTCCCGCTTCTCCCGGTGTGAAACCCGGAGAATGACACCGTTTCACGCTACCGCACCCCCCCACACACCGCCTCCGCGCGGCGCGTTCCCGAGTGACAGTCACCACAGCCCCAGCGGGAGCCCCACACGCGCGCGAGGCGCAACAGCGCGGCAATTAACGAACAAACGCCCCGTCCTGGGAGGACGACAACCCCCCGGGACGGCCCCGCCGCGCACCGAACCCGCTCCCGCCGCCGCTCCCCTTAAGGTCGTCCGGCCGCCGAACCACCCCCCCCACCCCGCCCTTCCCCGGAGCGGGCAGGGGAACGCCGCGGGACCCCTCAGGGCCGCCCCACGGAGGGCGGCGGGGCCAAGGGGGGCGGCCCGCGGCCTTGGGCGGCGGCGCCTGCGCGGGGAGCCAGGCGCGCGCGTGGCGCCTCAGCCCCCGCAGGCCCTCGCGGCGGCCGGCGGCGCGGCCCCAGCACCGGGCGCGGCCGGTCCCTGAGCGGGTCGCCGCCTCCGCCGCCGGGCTGACGCGGAAACTCGGGGAGCCGCGGCCCGGCTGGAACCGGCCTCCCGCAGCTCCGGCTGGGCCGCAGGTCACTCGCCGGGGGCGGCCGCGGCGAGGGCTGCGTGTGTGCCCGCCGCAGGCCGCCGAGCCGGAGCGTGGCCCTCCCCGGCTGGAGGGGCACCGGCCCGGGCCAAGCGGCCCCGCACACCTGCGGCAGGGGCTGCCCTGCCGGGGAAAGGTTCACCTGCCGGGGCGCGGGGCTGCTCCCCGCCGTCCCACGGGGAACTTCGGTCCCCGCGTACGCGTGTGCGTACCGCACTGAGCGGCCCTGCCTGGCCGGCGCGCGTCCTCGCGGATGTCTGCGCTTCAGGAGTCCCCACTTCATCGCTGTCGCACTCCCCTCAGCCGTGATCCCTGCTAGGAGATCACCAGCACCGCATTTCAGACCGTGCGTTGTACGCGCCTGTACCGGCAGCTGCGCGGTGGGTGACTCCGGAGACGCGGGAAGCCCGAGGAGGCCGGGCCAGGTGCCCCCCGAGCCACCGCTCGGTGCCACCAGGTCCCCGGCTTCGCCGAGCTCCCACCACATCCTCCGCTAACCGGCCCGAGCGCGGCCCCAGCATCGCGGTACGAGCCGCTCAGCGCTCGCCGGGAGGTGACCGGCGTTCGCAATGTTCAAACCGATTGAAAACTCCCGGGATACCAGCGGTTTTATAGAGAACCGCTCCCGAGGATACCCGGGGCAGTCGCTGCCGGAGCGAACTTGACTTGACCAGGAAACCTACCAGGGGACGGAGGTACCCGTGCCGCTGCTCACGCACCCGGCAGCGAGCGTTTCACAGTGCAGAAAAAAAAAAACACAAACCACCGCCGCCACGTCCCCCGCGGCTGAGGGGTCCGAGCAGCGCCCGCCGCGCCGCGGGCTCCACCTTAAGGAGGGCTGGGGCCGCCCCCCACCCGGGCCCGACTGATAGGCGGCCGAGCTGGGGGAGGCGGGGCCCGGCGGCGCTCGCTATAAATATTCATGAGAGCGCGGCGGCCGGAGTGGCGCTGCCGGGACCGGAGAGCGAGAAGTTGCGCGGACACGCTGCGCGGCTCAGGTGGCGCGATCGCGGCCAGGGGCGCCTGGCTCGCCCCGGCGGAGGAAGAGGAGGCGGAGAGCCAGCGACCGGTCGGCTGGCGGTGGCCTGCAGAACCGGGCGCTTGAGCGGGCGGCAGGAGGAGCTGCTCCGGCTGCCCCGGCACCGACCTCACCGCTGCCTACCCGCTCGGGGCGGTGGGAGCCCGGCGCCGCGGGGCGCCCCGCCTGGTCCCCGGGACGCCTCAGCCATCTTGACCGCGCGGCGCGGGGGTTGACGGCGAAACTTCTGTGCCGCCGCCGCTCCGTGCCCCGCCGGTGCTGGAGAAGCGGCGAGAGAAGCGGCGACCGCCCCCTGCGCAGCCAGCCCCGCGAGGAGCGATGCGACGGCGGCTGAGGGGCCTTCCTTGAGCGGACCCCCCCTTCCTCCGGCGGCTCCCCCTCACTGGGTGCCGGCGGGGCCGCCCCGCGGGGCCTGCGAGCCCTCTCACCTGCGGCCGGCACGGAGGGGGCCGCCCTCCGCCCCCCAGAGGGGTAGCCGGGGCCGGGGGGAGCTGCCGGGCCGCGCTCCCCGTGGCTGCCGAGCGGGACGGGAGAGGAGCCGGGGCCGCCGCCCGCCGCCGAGCATGGAGTGGAGTTACCTGTTGGAAATCACCTCGCTGCTCGCCGCCCTGTCCCTGCTGCAGCGCGCCGGCTGCGCCGCCGCTTCGGCTGCTGCTGCCGCCGCCTCCTCCTCCTCCTCGGCCAAGGAGCTGTCGTGCCAGGAGATCACCGTGCCCCTCTGCAAGGGCATCGGCTACAACTACACCTACATGCCCAACCAGTTCAACCACGACACGCAGGACGAGGCCGGGCTGGAGGTGCACCAGTTCTGGCCGCTGGTGGAGATCCAGTGCTCCAGCGACCTGCGCTTCTTCCTCTGCAGCATGTACACCCCCATCTGCCTGGAGGACTACAAGAAGCCGCTGCCGCCCTGCCGCAGCGTCTGCGAGCGGGCCAAGGCCGGCTGCGCCCCGCTCATGCGCCAGTACGGCTTCGCCTGGCCCGACAGGATGCGCTGCGACCGCCTTCCCGAGCAGGGCAGCCCGGACACGCTCTGCATGGACTACAACCGCACGGACCTCACCACCGCCGCCCCGCCGCCCGCCAAGCCCCCGCTCCGCGGCGCCAAGCCCGGCGGCCCCGCCAAGGCGCCCGCCGCCGCCGCTCCCCCGCCGCCGGCCGAGGTCCCGCGCAAGCCGCGGCCGCCGCCGCCCTGCGAGCCGGGCTGCCAGTGCCGGGCGCCCATGGTGTCGGTGTCCAGCGAGCGGCACCCGCTCTACAACCGCGTCAAGACGGGGCAGATCGCCAACTGCGCCCTGCCCTGCCACAACCCCTACTTCAGCCCCGACGAGCGCGCCTTCACCGCCTTCTGGATCGGGCTCTGGTCCGTGCTCTGCTTCCTCTCCACCTTCGCCACCGTCTCCACCTTCCTCATCGACATGGAGCGCTTCAAGTACCCCGAGCGCCCCATCATCTTCCTGGCCGCCTGCTACCTCTTCGTCTCTCTCGGCTACCTGGTGCGCCTCGTGGCCGGCCACGAGAAGGTGGCCTGCAGCGGCGGAGCG
>JAAGAY010147422.1:27905-69110 GCA_011801015.1 Ardeotis arabs
AGATGGGCAGCTACCCTGTTAATGACACAGATATCAATCATGATTTGTGGGAAAAACCTTGTTCCATTGAGCACTGACTTGATTATTGGTGTCCCTTTCAAAGATCCCATAACTTAATAGACTTCTCCACTTCTACAAAGTTACCGGGATCATGAAAAGGAGGAATTTAAAATGCCAATCTCTAACTCCTTGGAGGGAAAAATAATTTTAACTTCTTAAATGCAAAGGATGCTCCACTGGGATATAAGCATGGTGCCTATTTATACACCAGTTGACCAGGATCAGAATATTGACATACCTGTAGGTTGAAAAGGCCCTAGTATTTTCCTGTATTGCTGGAAACATTTTTTAACGGTTGTTGGAACATCTAAATCAACATGGCAATTTTCCCTGCTGTCAGTGGGGCTAAGATAGATGTCATCTTACTGCTGGGGAAGCCCTGCATACCAAATTCCTTTTTCAGATGAAAATCTGTGTTCCTTCCCCTCCGGTGGGTTCTAGCAAGAAAGACCAAGGGAAGGTGCAGCCACAACTATTCTGTGAGAATTTGCTTAGACAGGTCTCTCGCAGATTGCTGGTACAGGTTGCTAGTGCTGAGATAAAAGCATTTCTAGCAAAAGATAGGAAGTAGCTCTGTGGCTTAACCTACCCTGGAATGAGCTGAGAGGTGCTGACTTAGTCAGGGAAGCAGTCTCGGAGCTGGTCAGGTTAACAAGATACCTGCTTTGGGATTTGGAAGTGACTGAGTAATAATGCAAAGAATAAACAAGTAAAAATGGGACAAAATTCAAATAGCTAGAAGACAAACCTGGGGAAATGGTGCTAGAGAAGTTAATTTACAAGTGCAGATTCTTGTGAATCAACATAAAATTTGTGTCTAGGGAAAAAAAGTAATCAGAAAAACCAGCAGCAAAGCATTTAGGTACACAAGAAATAAAAATCCCCAGCTACACAGAACTTCCCATTATTACGATACCCTTTATCAGACTTTAAAGATAAATTTCCTATGAAGATCCAGAATATATTGGTGAGGTGGTAGGAGTTACATGTTACCTTTTAAGAGCTGATGATAAACTGCCTTCTCCCTAAATTTGCCGGAGAGCTACTTAAAAATAGTCTCAGCAGACCGGTGGCCCAAGCCCTTTCCTGCGGAGCAGGACTGCCCTTGGCATCCCAGCTCACCTGCGGGCAGGGGCAGCACCCACGCACCCCAGCAGCCGCACCAGCTCATGAGGGCTAAGGGAAAGCTTTATTACCACCAGTGTGGCTCCACAGCACAACTTGTATAGCTGGATAGATGGCAGCCTCCTGCAGCTCACAGAAAGGTCTAACTGCCTGCGCCATTCAGGAGCGTGACTAAACTAGCACAGAAACATGGTTCAGGATTCTTTTTTTTCTTCTCCAGTAAGCAACATACCTTTAGAGTGTTCCTTTTCTTTCCAGGACCCCTCCCTGCTTTACGTGTTCCTGCTTCAAAAGGAAATCCTGTGGATTATTCTCCTCCTGCTGTAATGACTGAATAATCCCGCAGCCTCCAAAGGAGCTGGCCCAGCTGGCAGCGGGCCTTTTTGAAAGAGGCAGAGCCACGTTGGTGTGCTGCAGAGCCTGGGGGAGGGACACTGCACCCCCCGGGCCCTGCTGCTGCCTCCCTGGGGGCTGCCTGGAAGTGTCCCACAACCTGCTCCAAAGTTTTCCCTGATGCAGGGGAAGCTTCCCTGGAGCTTTGATAATCAGTCATGGAAGGAAAGGGACTTCAGACAGGGAGGAATGGGGAAATTCTTATATAGTGAAATAATACGAACATAGCCAGGCTTTCTGGGAAGGCTATGAAGGCTAAGACTGGCACACAAGGATTCATTTTTCCTTCTTTCTTTCTTTCACAATATTTCAAAATCAAAGTACTGGGGTGCTCACCCATTAAAGAACTCTTCAAATGTGCTTGATCAGTTCTAAAAGGTCTCCCAGGTAGGGTAGGGAAGCTGGAGGCGGAGGTGTATCTGGGCGCACACTACTCACAGCGCACTTCAGCCCAGCTTAGGAGCCCAGGCTCTTTCCAGATTCACATGGGCAGACACCTCGCTGGACACCTGAAAGTGGCTTGTAGGTTTTTCACAAGAGGTAACCAGTACTGGGAGCCAAAGCAGAATGTCCAAATTTTAAAAGGAACCAGTAGCTGAGAAAGAAATACCAGAGTCCTTGGGACAAACCCAGGTCCACTTTGAAATATAAAAGCTTAATACGAGTAAGATCTCTGATCCCAGTGACTGTGCTCAACATACTTCTTTCACGAGTATTACGAGCAGTGCAACAGCCAAGCCTAGCCCGCCCAGTAAGGCAACCTCTTAACCAATAAAGACATGGAATTTTGTATGGGATAGACAGGCCACCTAATATGGGGAAAAAGCAAACCGGTGATAATGAATGTTGAGAAATAACAAAAGATGCTCCTGGAGTAAAAGTTCACCTATAGTCAAGATCATGCTGGAGGAAAGCTCAACGTGGGCCAGTCAAACCAGCTTGTAAAATCACAACCGGTTTCCAAAGTGCCTGTTCCAACCTGCCCGTAGCACGTCCTGCTCCTGCACCCCATTTCCAGAGCCACACAGCCTGCGTTTCTCCAGGCACACACTTCTTCCATTCTGCCCCGCCGCAGCCTACCCAGCTTCTGGCCCAACAGGAACGCAACTGAGGAGCAATCTCTCCATCGCCCATCCTGGCCATGTTCCCTCTCTTTTTGCCCTGTGTACCAAAGCTGGGTGATACTGAAAAGATAGCACACCTCTTCCTAGAATTAAAGAGGCTGAGCCACAAAGGCCACCCTGACAGCAACAGGCTGAGCCTAAGAAGAATAAGAAAAGTGATTTACAGATGATCGTGGAAGGTAGAAATATTAAACAGGACAGACTCCCTGCAGGTGGTCATGATGAGTTCTAGACAGCCTTTATGAGAACTGAATTAGAAATGTTCAGACAGCTCTGTTTAAACTTTTATAAATGCCCATCATTACTGTAATCAGATATGTGAATTTCACGAGTTCAGCAGAAAGGATCACACACCATAAATGCTATGGTGGTATGGAAATAACTAGTGTCTGGTATTAAAATGTGGAGCCATAAGCTGAGGTGACTAAGGAGAGTCAAATGACTTCAGAAACTAGCACCTAAGGTCAAATGCTGAACCAAGCTTTTTGAAGGCTGAGATAATATTTTTTTTTGCTCCTACAAGTCTCTTATCTGTGATCTCAGAACACTTCACATTCACTAGTGAATTAATAGTCAAATTTCTTCTTGGGAGACAAAAATTGCAGCAATACCTGGGCTAACGAAACTGAAGTGCAAGTCTAGGGGAAGCACCTGGATTTCCTGACTCCTCTAGGTTTTCGCTAACGCTCCATTTTACAAGCGCATCCTCGCACCTATGCCCTCCCCACCAGTTTCCCCCCAGTAACCCTACCCCGAAAGGTCATAGTCCCACACGACTGGAGTGTATGCAGTTTCCCAGGCACAGCGCCAAATCTGTCACTGGTTTTCGGTAAAGCCGGTGCTGGAACACTGATCCCACTGCTGCCTTTACAACTTCGAAGGTGCCCTTGCGTGGGGCCTGGGTGAGGGATGCCATCCTCTTCATCAGGAAGACACAAAGAGATTTGAGTGACTTAGGTGAAAAGCAGCAGACCAATGTAGGGCCATCATGTTAGGCTTATCAGGCCAAATTTGGGCTGGGTATGCTGAAGGGCTAAAGTTAGACCAGGTTTTAAAAGAGTGGAGCCAAGTGACTCATTCTTCCCATTCTGTAAGGCAGGGGTGGAAAAGAGGGTTTACAACAGTTTTGGAGTTTCATCGGGCAAGAAAGCCCGGGAAACGGAGGAACTCCAGTAGGAATTGCTGTGCGTAAGAGGCCTCGCTGGGGCGGCGAGACGGGGACACGAGTGGAGTGGGTGGATGTTCCGCCGGTCTGCTGGCCATCCAGCAGTGCCCTCAGCTGGGAGAGACTGGGAATGTCACCCCGAGGCCCTTCCACCGGTCCCTGCTCTGGCAGGGCTCCGTGCCTGCGGTTGGCAAGCTGTTTCACGACCTCTCCTCCCTCTCCCGTGCGTGGCGTGGGCGATGTCGCCGTCCCCGTGGGTCCGGCCCGCTGCCCGTGTACATTGGTGTTGCTGTGACCCCGCGGGCAGAGGCGACTGTCGCTGCAACCAGCCCAGAAAAATACAGAGCTGTGGTGTACTTTGTCAAAACACAGCTTTCCGAGAAAATAGAAATTCAGTCAGAAAGTTGTAGGCAATTTACCGGTCGTACCGAGTGTATTGTAAAGGAGAAAGCTGCACTATCTCTCTCGGCTACTGATTTTTTTTTTATGTTGAAGAAAAGTAATTGTTCTTTTCCAATCATTTTTGCTTTATGTGCAGCTTGTTAGATGCTTTCATGTATGTTTTAAATGCATTAGCTAGACATTCTTTCCTCCAAACATTTATCATTGCTAAATGATACCTAACATTTTCCACAAAGCAGCGTTAGTCTCAATTATTTTTTTCTACTTGATTTTTTTTCCAGAAAATAAACCAATGACTGGAATGTTCCATTTTCACATCTTGTGAAGTTAGAAATAACATTTTTCATGCTACGAGCTGACTTGATTCAAAATGTGTGTTAGACATGACACCCTGGTCATTTCTCAGTGGTTGAAATCTAAATGGCCTCTTTCAGTGTAGATCAGAAAGCGTAGCTTATGAAACAAATGACTGACTTTGGCTTTCTATCCAAATGTAGGGTGGGAATAAAGATAAATCTGACTTTTTGGAAGGGGAAATGTGTCTCATCCAGCTACTGAACCTGCAGCTTTGGGGCAGCGCGTGCTCTGTACCTCAGTGCCATCTGGAGCTGCGGCCTCCCAGCGCCGCGGAGCAGGGAGCAGCCCCTCGGCAGGGAGCTGCGCTGCTTTCTCTCCCCAAAGCTGAAGTCCTTTTTTTTTTTTCTTTTTTTTTTTTTTGCAAAACTCTAGGGAAGCGATATTTTGCCTATAACAACTTGGTAAATCACGGTTTTCCAGAATGTGGAGTGGGGCATTAGGAATAGTCAGATCAGGAAACCACAGAGACCCACAAGGAGCTTCATTGCTGCCATCCTCTAGCTCATTAGTGTACGAGAATTGTGTGTGTTGTTTTTAGCAGCTAAAGAGTTATTTATGGCTTCTATGTTCTCAAGCCAAAGTGAGTGAGGGGTGCAACCAGGGCAAACGCATCAGAGCAATGCAAATCACTGACAAGGCATCATGAATGCAAGCTGAGCGGAATTTAAATACAATCCATGAATGAGAGGAAAGATTTGCATGAGGGAAAGAATCATTAGAATCTGATTTAACAAGCAGTATATAAAATGGGCCTTTGCAGCTTAAAATGAAGCAAAGCACATTCATGTTATACATTCTCAATGAAGAAAAAGCAAAATCACAAAAAAACCTAATTTATTAGTAGAGCTTGGAATAGAAATGGTTTTCACAGAATACCTTTAGATCCTGGTTCAGAAACTTGTGCTTGATTGCTTTCTTGAATAGAGGTGGATCATAAGCATGTAGGGTGGTGAGGACTATTTAAGTGCATGCCAAAGTCCTATTGATTTCAGTAAGATTTTATAAGATGCCTAAAGTAAGCGTATGCATAAATGTTTTCCTGAACAAGAGTGCTTTTCTAAATTAGGGTTTAACTCATGAATTTATACAGTGCTTTCAAACATAATTCATTCTGGGAAAATAGGATAGATGAGAATAAAAAATATATATTTCTGCGTATCTTAAAATAAGGTAATGGGAAATTATTCTGGGTAGAATTATTCAGAGTAAAATTTTCTATAAGGTCCAAAAGTCAACAGTGAAAAATCTGTGGAAGTTGAAAGTGAGTAATGTTCATGGAGCAACTTTCATAGACCCTCTGCTGATTTCATCCCAACTAAATTATGGAAGATTTTGAATATAAGATATTATACAGATAATGGCAGCCTCTTCGAATAAAAGAGGTATGTTATTTTACACTGAGTGATATTACATTCTGTCTTTGAGAAAAGAAAGATAGTTGATTTAAGAAACTCCTGCCATTTTTCTTTTCCAGTCAGTTGTCACAAACACTGGGCAGAACAAACTTTTATTTAACATCTCCTAAAATGCAATGTGTCCACCTCTGAGTATCTTGTCTTTTGAAGCAATGACTGAGCTGGCAGGTTCTGATGTGGTGTGTTTTCTGATAATAAGAGATCATTTATCTCTGTCAACACTGGACAATCTTTTCGTTTGTGCTGAAGCATTGGTCTAGCCATGTATTTACATCTCCTAGCATATTCCTGTGGAACTACAGCACTTCTTCATATGCACTTTTCTCAAGTCCTTAGCAAATATACACACGAAAATTAAAAGAGCTCAGTCTACAGCTGTGGCCTTATTGACTGTACTTGTAAAACTTAGACTTTAGTGTCAAATTTTCTTTTGGCATTTTAGAAGATTTCAGAGTGTTGCAGCAGTGACTTGCAAGATGTCTTTCTGAAATCTATGATAAGTAAGTATGACCAGTGTGGTTTTGTTTTTCCTGCTCTCTTCCCAAATAATTATACCGTGAAAATGTTTGACATCATATGATATTCCAGGTCAACAGCAATACTATTCTCCTGACTTTGCTTTCTCTGTCTCTTTTGTCGAGGAAAAAACCCACCATATATGGTGAAAGGTAACATCCTCTATAGTAGTACTTCTCCAGCTGTGATCGTTGCTTAAATAAGTCTCGATATTTTCATACTTCCATTTTTTTCTTTCTTCTTTCCCCCACCCTCCCTTGCAACTGCCATGTTTAGGTGAAGGCTGAGGTTCAGCTCAAGACTAAGACATCTAAATGCAGGTAGGTATCTAAAGGTATCTAAATATGGGTTTTTTTAAGGGTAAGCTATTACATAAACTCCTGTTGCAGTCAGTAGAGTGTTAATAATACAGTCAGTGAGGCCTGGCAGATGAGTCAGTTCCCTCTAAAGTAAACTTGTGGGCCTTAATTCAGTTGCCCAGACATAGGTTGCAGGTGGTCCTAGAGACTCCTATCCAGTTTCCTCCTGCCTCTCCAAATGACCATGGGTCTCCAATTTTTTGTCATGTCTGAAAGCCCCAGGTGAGTATCTCAGTTACCCTCTGGCAACTCTAATAACGTACCTTTTGTGGGCAACTGATTGTAGCCCAGATCTGGATTTGACCAGACTTCCTTGGAGAGTAATGGGAGTTCAGACACCTACCTCACAGATATGCAGCAGAATGTAGGCAACTTAATCCTGAGCTGAACCCTGCCAAGAGAATCTGGTGATTCTTTTTATCATCAGTCACATCTCTGCAAGATTTCAGTATTTCCTTGGTGGTGGATTCTTTAATTGCTGCTTCCTCAAATTTTACACTTTTTGCTGGGCTCTATCATGTCTTTGTACAAGCTGGTACAATTCATAGTTTTGATTTTTCAATAGAGAGGTAGTTTCTTAGCCACTGGTCTGGCCTCTTTGACCCTCTTAAAAGCACTCTGCACATTGTCTGCTAAAGATTTGGGAGGGGTCATTCTTGACGATACCTTTGATTGGTATAATCATAACTTATTTGGTATAATCATGATTTATCAAAAAGGTGTTATTTTGGCATCACAACTTTGGCAATTCCCTCTCTCATCTACAATGATATCCATGTACTTTCTTCTACCTCTTTGCAGTGTATTAAGTTCTCTGTTCTTTACTTTAAAATTTGTTTCGCTGCTGCCTCATTTCCTGGCAACATTTTAGGGAGGCTGTTGTTTACTTTGGTTTGTTTCCTTTCTTCACTTTTCTTCATTTATCCAGACTTTAGGTTGACTTGAAGTGTATAACAGAGTATCCTGAAACTGTGCAAGTTCCATCAGTTCCTCTAGAGAGCAGCAAATATGTTCAAATAAAATAGTAATATGATTCAACCCAGTGTTCCTTGAAACACTCACAATCTTTACTGAGCTAGCTAAGTACTGATAAAGAGCAAAAAAACTGCAAGGAACGGAGGTCCTATACCCAAGTCTGGCATTTTCAAACATTGTCTGAGAACTGCCCTAGTCCTGGCACTTGGATGCAGGCCCTTATTCTCTCTAAAAACCCTGCTTGAGCCCAACCCCAGCTCACCAAGATTTTATGGCAGATGGGAGAAGGAAGGCAATGGGGGTGCAGCCTGGGCCAGAGACCAGACTTGGATGCCCACCAGATCCGTGGGCTGTAAAGTTTCCCATCCTTACATACACAGGGCTGCCGGCCAAGAGGAAACTCTCACTTGCTAAAAAACACCCACAAGTTCTCCATTCCTCATGGCCATCAGTAGGCGTTTGGCAGATAGGGCTCTGTCTCCTGGTGTGCACTAGGGTTTAAGGGAACTTGGCACCTGACAGAGAACCACAATTTTTTTTTTTTTTTTTAAAGAAAAATAGTCAAAGTAATGAAGTCTTCCCAGCTGTAGACCCCTTCAAACTAACACCACCATGTGTTTGGACTGAAATAATACACAAATCTTTAAAAGAAGGACAAAGCTCCTTCTATACTTCAAGACCAGTCTTCAAAGCAAGATTGACAGCTGCCTGCCTAAGCACTCACACAGCTGACACAGACCTAACAGCAAAACTCCTTCTAATGGGAAAACCTGTAAAAAAGAGCTTTCAAAAACATACTCATGTTTGCAAGTCTATCTCCGGTAAGATTTTCTGCCAGTAAAGCTTTTTGGCCTACGCTTGAGTTTGTATCAACTGTCTAAAGCAGCTTTTGCAAAGGTTTTTCTCTCAGAGATAAGCCTGGCCAATTAAGCCAACTTAAGTCACCCCAGATCTGCAGAAGGCCTATGGCTGCCAGCAGAGCAGCTTGTCCTCACAGTTTTGTCACCCACACTACATTTCATCACCACTACCATCCCTCCTGGTGGCATTCACTTCAAATTACCAGATATGAATGGGAACTGCCTTCCCCAAAATAACCACCTGAGCTCTGGTGAATGCAAAGGGCACTAAAAGGCAGCTCTGGATGGACAGAAAACATCGCCAGCGTAGGAGCTACTGAGAAGGCCACACTGAAGTAAGGGGCTGAAATCCCTTCTAGAAAACGGACTCACTGTGGGTTGGGTGTACAAGGGGCTAGGCCAGGGTACAGACAAGCTGGCCTGTGACAAAGGTGGAGGTGGCTGGAAGAGCTGGGAAGTGACTAGGGCCTGAATACCTCTTCCATTGCTTGCCTCAAGGACGCTCACCTCGTCCTGGCATGCTAGCACAATGCCGGGGAAAGGAGTCAAGGCAGGCAAAGAGGGGAAACAAGGGGGAATGCTCCGTATGCAGCTAAAGACCATGTTTATCACTACATTTTCCCTATTCCTGGGTGATCTTTCATACCAGGATCCTGCCTCTTCAGTAACTGCGTGGCACTGGATTCATTTCAACGAACGAATTCCTTCAACGTGGATTCTTTTTGACTGATCTACTAACTTCTTGTGAATCAACAGAAGAAGTACTCCATGTTTAAGTTGTTCAGTCTGTATTGGCAGGGGCCACAGGGATGCGGTGGGCAGCTCTGTAGAGAATAGAAAATCCTGAAATTTGTCTTTTGGTGCCCCATCTGAGCTGTTCTAATGATGACTGTGCATACATTCCAAAAAAAACAGGGCAAAATTTGTATATAATTTGGTGTCAGAAGCAGTGTGGGACTGAGCTGGTGCCCAGCTTCTAGTAGGCTGGACCCCAGGTCTGGCAACAAGGCGGCTGTTGATACCCACTGGTATCAACAAGCGTTTCAACAGAAGAGATCAGCCTAAATGTTTTGCTAAACTCTTTATCTTTGATTTGTAGAATTTTTGGGTAATACTAGCAAAACTTCTCAAAAGGTTGAGTGTGTGCTGGGCCAAATTATTTCTGGAACTAAGCCTTTCAGGAATATTTTAGGAATTTCACATAAGAATAAAGCTACTGTTTGGATGCTTTCAACTCCTTTTTTTTTTTGTGGGAGAAGTACTGTCCTGAGGAGAAATGAAATGTCAGCTGCCAAGTTTAAACCACACTAATACCATCTTAAGGATTTTTGCTGAAGTACAAAAAGCTAACTAAATAGGAAACATGAGATTGTTGTCTTAAGGGCTGTCAATATTCCTGTCCAGAAGTCATGAAATACATCTCTCAGACATGGGTAATATGGATAAATTATTTCCTATTTATCTGCATGTTTACATGGTCTCAGTTGCTATAGACTTTGAAAATTTTGATGGATTTCTTCTAAATTGAAGTTGCTGTGTTGCTCCAGGCCATGAGGTGGATAATTGCTACCACCTCTACCTTCACTACAAAAAAAAAATAATCTGAAATATCTGTGTTTAGGTGTGTTTAGGTCATTCCTTAGTTTAGGGCCATCTTTTGAATTTTATACAAGTTTGTGTATCACAGGATCAATTCTGAGTGACTGGTGGGAGACAGGAGTGGGATTGCAATGCAAATTATGTGGTTTTCTCCAGTCATTCAAAGATCAGGATCCTTTCCAGACTGTGTGACAAGACATATATGAAAGTCTCTGGTGAACCTGTGCAAACAGGTATCTATCAATGCGTCACATTTGGTAAACTGTTATAGATGTTTATGTTTCAGAAAAATGCTTTATGAAGAAGCTTGCTGAAGCAGAAGAAAAGCTTATATTTGTTATCCAAAGTATTATACGAGTTGTCCATCTGCCTACCTTTGAATATTTTCTGTAGCCCTTCAAAGATAGCACAGAGCTTTAGGAAAACACAGGTGCCATAAGCAAGGAGCTAATCGCACAGTGTAAGGTCTGTTGGAGGTAAGAATCACTCACACTGACTTCCAGAGAAATGAGCAGAAGCAGTGTGTGTCTAATTTGTCAGGACAAGGAAGGCATTGCTTAACAAGTCTAATGGGGCTCTAAAAGAATCTTAACCTGTTTTTCTTTAAGAAAAAAAAAAAAAAGACTACTGCCCACCTTCAGTACTAAGAAAAGGCAGAAATCATGGAGGAAAATGCAAAGATTCATTCTGCTAGGCAAAAATCTTCTGTTTGCTTCCATTATTGTTATTCTTTGCCAAAATTTCTCAGCAAGAGAAAAATCCCCCAAACGAACTCTGGTGTGTGGTGCTTAAAGCTTCACAAACAAAACAAATGTCCCACACATAGGAAAGCCAGGAGTTAAAGGACTTACTTCTGATTGCTGACCCCAAATCCTCCATCTTTCTTGAGGGCACCATATATAAACTTCAGTTTTTATAGAAAAGCTCAGAAACTGCAGTAATCTTCACTCAGTTAATTGTTCATCAGTGAAAGCTTCTCAGAGCTAATCCACTGCTCAACCTGAAGTGTCAGCTGCAGAACCTGAGTTAGAGACAGCTCTCTGTCTCCTGGTATCTCCACACTGTGAAGGGCACAGGATCAGAAAACAGCCCTTGGAGTTAGCACAGTACGTGTGCTCCCATGATTAAATCATAGTTATGGAGATGGCCTGTGACATCCCACCCGTCAAACCCAAATGGAAGAAAAAAGGGAAAGTGTGAGAAGGCAGAAGCTAGTGGAGTAGATTGTGATTGTAATCTAGCTACATGGATGCTGGATAATTTTAACTGTAGAGATGCAGTTCATACTTTCTGATCAGATTTCTGCCTCACAGAACTAGTTTTCCAAAGTTGGCCTTGCTGTGCATCACAGGCCAGGAGTTCATGCTATGACTTTGAACAGAGACCAGCTAATTTGCAGAACATTTTAGCGACTCAATTACAATGTGAGAGCATTACGTTGTAAAATTATTTCTCTATCAGTTGAACATCAGGCTATTAGAAGCAGTACAAAAGACAGAAGTTAAAGAAGAGCCTTTTCAACTAACTACTCTACTTTCCTATTTTTGGAGATGCATCTCTTTATTATCCCAAAATACTACAAGCAGTAATAATTTATCTGTTCTCCATTGTAATCATGACATTAAAATAAAATAATGTGCAATTAATATCCTCTTTAATGATCCCTTCTTGAAAGATAATCACTGCAATAACGATGTATCGCATAAGGGCAGATAATTTTAATAACTTGAAAGAATACACTGAGGATCTCTCTACATTGTTAACTTCAGATTTAATACTTATTCTGGTCTGAACTGAGAGATTTGTGGAGAACAACTGCTGCTAATGGGAAATGATGCATTCCCTAGACACCTGTCTACAGTGTACTTCACAAGAGGATAGAGAGTCGCAGCTCTCCATTATGCTGATGAGAGTAAATCAAAGTGACCCAACCCAGAGTGTGAGGAAAGAGAAGAAAGTGATTATAATTGTTTGAAACTTGGGGTTTGGCTTCTATTTTGGTGTTAAAAAAATATTCCAAACTGAAATAAAACAAAACAAAAGACATTTTAAAATTTTGTCTAGAAAAAAGGTTTTTTTTAAATCTATCTTATTTAAGGGTAAAAAAAATTACTTTTTTTTCTCTTTAAGTCGTGCTGATACTGCAGAAACTCCCAATGCTACTTGATTTTGCTGCATGGAAAACATGGAAATTCCAGGTCTCCTTCAGCCTAGTAGATACTTATTTAGCAAGAGAAGTGCTATGATGCAGTTGAAGATACTAAGAAAACATTTTTTTTTTTACTTATTTTATCATTTTCCAATAAAATTTTAATTTCCCGTGTGAAAACTATTTTATCACAGATTTCCTGGTCAGGTCCACCTCTTATTTCCAGGGAGCTCGATTCCTTTCTGTACAGTCTCATGTTCAGTACCACACGAGACTGGATGAGCAATATACGCAGCTCATATATTGTTCCATAAACCCACCTCAGGGTGCCAGTGGTACCTGCGCTGCAGCTATGGCAGCCTTGTCTGAAGACAAGACAAAGCTTCCCAAAGGCAGGATTAGGAGTATTGTGTTTTCAGCACATCTTCAGAAATGCTTTTCTGAAGCAGATAGGTTAAGAAAAGATTTAAAGACACACCAGCAAATGTAACAAGCAGCTTTTGTAACATTTTTCTGAGTACGAAATATGTTCTGGAAGGACGTAAGAAACCAATTCACAAATTTAAAAGAATAAATCTTTGCTTAAACAGCAGAAAATCTTGTTGCTTCCTTGCTCTACATCTATTACTTCTTTTACTCCCTCTTTCTAGGACATCTAGACATCTTAGCATTCAGTGATATTGAATATAAAGAGAAATTAGAGGTGATCCTCTTTGATCTTTCAAACAGATCTTCCTTCCCATTTCCTCCTCCCCATTGCAGATACCTCTACCAACCATCACTTTTAATTTGCTTGAGCTGTGGAAGCTCAGAATAGTTCAAACATCTTTGCACATCTTCCCTTGGTCTTCCTTTGCTAGTAGATCCACCCAGTTTGTAAAAACCATGTCTTTGTAATTAATAAATGTGACTTGGAAGTAGTCGTTAGAAGAGAATTGGAGACCTTCCCTTAGGAGCAGGTTGTTGATGTCAGAAGATCCTATTCACTCCCCGGTGAAAAGCCCATACAAACCCTGCTCTTCTAGTGTGCAGTTTTTATAAACGCATCAAGTGCTTATTGCACTGACTCTGAATTATGAGTCAAAGGGTCCACAAGTCCTAAAAGCAGCCAGATCTGCAGCTGAGTGACACAAACCAAAGGGCACATTTTTCACAAAAAGAAACTGCAAACAGAATAAGGAAGGAGTTCACTAATTTCATTCTCCATTTCAGACACAAATAGGATCTTTCTGATTTGAAATGAGACCCCTTAGTCATTCAAAGATGTCTAGCAAGAGACACAAAAAAGCAAACTGTGTCCAGCTGCAATGCATTTATTATTTATCCTACTCTATTTATATCCCACGCTGAGGGATGCACACGATAGACTGAATCCACATTTGTTCCTTGCATTCCTTCTCGTAGCTGAGAAGATGCAATGAATCATAAAAGGTTTCATTGTTCCAATGTTTTGTCATGGAATGTGTAATCAGCACAGACCTCGTTAAAGAGGCTTTGGAGGATGAGAAGTTTAAATATTTAATGTTTTTCTGCCTATGATAAGTTTAATAATTAATGCTGCTCCTACCCTGGAAATGACAAATCATACAACAAGCACGCGTGATAAAAGAAACAAACACAGCTAATAGAGCGGAAAACTTTACTTAGAAGGTAGTAATTAAAAACCTCTGTAGCATACCTCAGGATCCCAAAGTATTTCACAGGCAGAAGTAAATTCTGCCAACTGACCCAAAGAGCAGTTCTGTCCATCTGTTAGGCTACCTAATTTTTGAGGGCATGCAGAAGAAGAGAGATGATTAAGTGCTGGTCTTTACCTTGCGTATGTGGGAAACGATACACAGACATTATGAGGCAAACTGTCTTAATGACCTCTGCACCCACAGGAGAGAAAAAGAACAACGTGAAAGCTGGTGTCCCTGGATGTTCTGCACAGAGGAGCCAGCCATTAAGTCATTAAGAAACTTGTTATATAGCAGAGTAAGAGCAAGACTGGATCTGTGCCTGTTTGCTTATTTGCATAGGTCTACATGGAGAGGGACCAGCTCCAAGCAGCGTCTCCAAATCTGTTTCATAAGACACTACCACCAGTACATTTCTCTGAGTACATGCTCCTCCACATCCACTCCCACTGGTGATTTGCAGGTATATGCAGCCTTTAACTCCCAGTGACTTGTAGCTAAAAGAAAATTCAGCTCACACACTGCTGTGCTTCAGTGCTGGACCACACTTATGTAAATGCAAGAGAGTTAACATTGAAGGATAGCACAAAGCATGACAATAATAAAATCTTCTGTGATTCACCCAATTTAGACACATTTTCAAATGATTAGCGTTAGTAGTCTGTCAGACAAAGAGGGTGATCACTTTGATACAGACATTGCCACTATATTCTTCTCTCAAGGTAGAAATTGTTTTCCCTAAGCCCAGGTCTGAGATAATCACGTTGTGGGAGAAATAGGTATATCTAGAAAGTGACTCATCTCACCTTTGGAGATGCCTAAATCAGGTCAGGTGACTTATTCCCCTCCTACTGAACTCCAGAGCCCAGTGTGACTGTTTCAGATTGAGACACGTAACGCCGCATAGACATGTCAGTGGTACATCTGCACAAGTGCACAGTCACCAGTGCTTGGGCACGGGCACCGGAGCTCAGCCCCGGCACAGTCACACTGCTGGAGCATCCTCTGACGTACTTCTGACCCACACCTCCTGGTCATCTCCTGAGCAATTCCCGAGCACAGGACCATTCCCAACAGCTGGTCTGGATGCAGCCACCCTGGTTTTGGAGGCTAAGGGAGTTGAATAACTCGGACTCGGTCAGACTGTGCCAGTTAACCTCAGGGTCAGAGAAGACCACTGTCATGACGTTGCTAACTAGGATAGGTATAGCCTTCAGTCAGGAAGATCCAGAGGTTTTTACACATTAATACTTTGCTACAAAATATGTATTTTTATTTTAGTCACTTTAGTCACTGTCTAATCTTCTTGCTTGAATATTCTTTCTTAGACTGGGCTTAGAGAATTTAGTATGAGGAGATAAATTAACCTTCTGACAGTAGACAATGTACGACTGTGTTTAAAAGTCACATCTTTCCTAAGCTCAATCTTTTGCAATAAAACTAGGTTAAGGTAAATGAGTGTTCACACATACTCCTGAAAAAACAGGTCAGTCACATCAGTGACAGTCCACAGCTTTTTGAAGTCACTTACACTTAGAAAAACATACAAAAGTTACATTTTCCAAAGAACAGTTCCCTTGATGTAATATCCTTCAAACTCTTATCTGAGGCTTTTGCTTCCTCTTCAGTGGAGGAACACAGCGTAACAGTGTCTCTGCAGTATAACCTCAGCCGAGCAGTCCAGCTGAAACTGCCTGGAACCTCCTCAGTGAGGTAATGATGTGTCCTGCCAGGGTCGTAGGGTAGCATTCACTCAAGGCTCTATACCCATTCTGACTTTTTTGACCTCAAGCAACTAGTACTGCTATAATTTGATTGTGCATCAGGGTTTTTTAGCTCAGCTGAAGGGTAGTATCCTAAAAGCTTGCTCTGAACGACAGATGAAGAAACTCCAAGGTGAGACTTGATCTGAGGTCTCAAAGTCAGGGCAGTTTCTTTAATGAAGTCTTGCTGAAGCCTGGATTTCTCTTGGCTGCATGCAGTTCCTTGGTGGTCAGCAGCACACAAGGGTTCTTCAGCAGAATCTGGCTTAACAGCAAGATCTCCTGATATATAGGGCTTATTGCTGTTGCTGTTAAGGTTAGTGCTGCCAGTTTGCTGAGAGACCGCTTCAGGATGAAGAGCAGCCGCTTCTTCCTCTTCAGAGAGAAGGGAGCAGGAGCCGTCACTGGTCTGACTGCTGTTTGATACTGGACAGTCTTGATTTTGAGGTGGAGAAGAGCTACCATGCTGTACTGGAGGAATGTTTAAAATGCACTCATCCTCTACATGGAGGTTTGCCAGCAGCTTGTGCTTTTGGTTTCTTGCTGTCATTCTCCGGAGAGCACAGACAAGATCAGCAAGGCTAAGCAGAAAGGACAGACTGCTGACCCCCCAGATGAAAATCATCATGATGGATTTCTCAGTGGGCCGGGAGATATAACAGTCCACTGTGCTTGTACAAGGTGAATGGTAGCAGGAAAAACGCTCAGGAACAAAAAATCCAAAAAGAAAATATTGCACGGCTGCGAAGGCAGCCTCAAGTAGTGTCCTGAAAAAAAGATGAACAGTGTATGCCCCAGAAAAATTAAGGACACTTAGGTTGTCTGCACCACAATCTACTCTATTGACAGCAGGACTTCTACGGAGCTCCTTCAGGTCTTTGGGGCTTGATAAACCCTTATTCCCTTTGCATCCATGCACCGAACAATGCATTCTTACAAGGTACAGAGCTACCTTGTGCAAAACATAAATGCTGAATGCAGCATAAGGTAGCAGGATAGACAAAGTCTGAATGAGCCAGAATCTAAAGTGAGATACAGGAGAGAACAAGTCATAGCAAACGTTGGAGCATCCTGGTTGCAGGGTATTGCAGACAAAGCGCTCCTGCTCGTCTTGGTAGAGCGGATAGCCTGCTAACACTACCACTGCCATTCGCAGCAGGATTGTTAACATTAGCCAGATCTTTCCTAGAAGAGAAGAAAAGTTAAGAAAAAGAGTCAGAGCACTGAGGAGGAAGGGGAGGCAAGTAATGTAGTGATACTCACTACACACAAGGCATTTAAAGAAATAGCCTCTGTAATCAGTCTCCTCTCCTAAAAGCTCTTTTTTGGCTTTGTTTTGACAGGGACTGAAACTTGTGTGAAAATGTGACACCTTCATCTAGACTCAACAGTGTAGGAGTTAGTTTGACATACAATAAGCCATGCCAACTGAAACCTTAGTCTAATGAAAACACTCTGAACAAGTCTGAATCTGATTAAAAGAGTTCACAATAGAGTGAACAGTTCTTCCTTGCTGTTGGTTCATACCTCACCTGATTTTTGTCCTATTTCAATAATATAGATCAGCTAACACAGTATGAAGCTCTTCTAGATACAAAAGTTTGTTCCATGGCATAGTATTTGTTCTTGATCTTGGCCATGAAATCATATGTAAAGTCTACTATAGCCAACAAAATCTCCCTATTGTGTATAGACCGGTATTTACTAGTAAGCTAGTTAACAGGTACTATTAACAAACTTATGCAAAATGTTCTACAAATATACATTTCCATGTGCACATGTGTACCCCAGTGATTTCTCTCTGCTGCTTCTTTGGTTGCCCCATCTTGACCATGTCTTCCAACTCTCGTTCACCTTGGTGGGAAGCTTCTCTTTCCATTCAGATCAAAAGCTCCTGTCTGTCTTGATACCAATACCAAGTGAAGCCTTACAAGTTTGGCATTTCCATACATTGCTTACTTCGTCTTTCACCAATTTCTTTCATAGGAATGCTTTAGGTGGGGCTTGGTCTCATCCACTTTGGTTGGAAAGATCAGGCCTTATTCTTATTCCATTACAGCAATAGCAGTGAAAAATTAGGCATTGGTACCCTATGTATCATGTCTTTTGAATGAGACTGTATTGTTCATGTTAGTTTCTTGGAGGACTTTTGGATGGCATAGGTTTTTATTAAAAGTTTTTTGTAAGGTTACACACAGTGCTTTATTACTGACAAAAAGTTATTTATTAAAAGAAAAAAAAAGAAAAAAAAAGAAAAAGAAAAAAAAAATTTTCCTGGGCAGGATAGGAGGGTCTAAAAATATACAGTTATATTGCCAAAAATTAAAAATATATTCTGTACAAACACATGGAAGAATTCAACATCTGAAGTTAAGTTTAGCACTTGAATTCTCAAGTTTCCTTTCCTGTCGCTAGTTCCCTATATGGTTTTGAAAAAGTAATTTAATTTAATAATCCCCTGCTTCAATTTCACATATTTTTAAAGTATGTCAAGAAAAGTGAAAAAAAACACCCACTTAGGAACAGAAAGAAGAAAAACAAACCACAAAACAGAAAAGAGCGATAAGATTAATTCTATGCTTTAAGGAATGGTTAAGAAACCAGTTGTAACCACAGACAGACATGACTAAAGAGAAGCACGTTATATAGAGTTAATGGTTGAGAAATGCACTGAAAGCCTCAAGTTATTAATAGTGATCGCCCATCTCACATGCACATAAGCTTTTAAAGGCAGTCTGTGAAATAGCACCAATACACATGCTTTTTAAAAATCCAGTTCCCAAAGTATTTTTTCTATGAAATATATGATTATTTACAGGTATTGTCTTGGACAACATTCTTTTCTATTTCCCATACAGCTATTTCCCTATATTTGATGTGAGTTTTAAATATCCAAAAATTTCTGCAACATTTTATGGTACCTATTAGTGTCATAAACATGCAGCTGGAATGCCCCATAGAAACCATTTGTGGGTTGTACGCTGAGTATGGGCTCGAGCAGTAAAACTGCTCTCTGAAGAGGAAAAACTTCAGCTGGAAAAGGGTTAAGGATATGTAAGATGTATGAGTGATCATCAGAGAAACCTGCTGCTCCTGACAAAATAATGTATTATCTAACCATAAATAAATTGAGGCCTTTCCATTTGATCTTTAATCACCTGAGCTTTAGTGGTGGTTTTGCTGTGTTTTCAGCTTCCCGTGTTTTGGTGACAGGCTGTGCTGTTACTCTCTTTTCAGCATAGCGCGGGTCAATAGAAAACACCAGCTGTACAGAATCAGTCATCTTTAGCAAGTGATGTTTCATATTTCGGTAGCATTTGATCCCTGTGAGAACCTCAAAGTGTTTGAAGCACATTAGTTAATTAAGCTCAAATACTACATGCTATTTCACTATCAATTTTTAATTAGAACATGTACAAGAGGGAGTGCTGCTTAAGAAAAATCAATGGCTCCTTAGGAAGTAGTTTAGTATGACATACATTTTAGAGATAACCCCTCTGAACATCGCCTTCCCTAATGACTCCATCTTGATTAAACATACTAGAACAAGCCCCTTCGCCCGCCCGCCTGTGGTGTAGCTGGATGCTCCCTGCGATGCATGAACTACAGCAACTGCCCCCAGCTGTGGTGAAGGGTCTTTGAAAGGCCCTTGAAAGTTTTTCTCTGGCTCACACTTTACTCAAAGTAGCCTGTGAAAAAGTAACAGTGTCTTATTTAAATAAGGAGGGAAAAAAAAAAAAAAGCACTCAGGCCAGTGTTAGCTGAGGAAAAATAAACTGTATTTTGGTTTCTTTTAAAAGCATGTGAACTTTGTTCGTTTATAAAAATAAAGAATGAAAAGCAATGGTAATTAACCACAATGGTAATAAACCACAAACTTCTTCCTGTAAAAGAGAGGGTTATTTCCCTTCTTTAAACCTTTCAATTAATCACTAAGGCTACCGTATACATTCTGCTGTTCATTTTATGTGGTATAAATAAAGCGTTACTTCTGTGTGTTTTCACCATTTCACCCTACAACAGCTATTTGAACTGACTGGAAACTCAAGCATCAAGAAGAGGCAAATTTGAAAACCTTGCCAGAATTTTTTTATATAAAGTTCAGAAAATATCTATCAGAGAGGAAGTAGGAATCTGTTAACAAGAAAAGAAATACCTTAACCACTCACATTACTTATCTAAATAACAGCTTCTTATTGTAAGAGGCATAGCTAGGAATTAAAGTTGATTATCAGTAGGATACTTGAGTGGCTTCAGGATATGGATCAGCAAAAGAAAGTACAGAGCTTTTTTGAAGTACTTACCTACAATAGTCACATTGTAGTTGAGTGTGACAATCAAAAATCCCAGTGAGTCCCAGCGCTCCATGTTTGAACAGGTTCACAACACTTCCAGCTCCTGAAGTGCTAACAATTTTGGCATGTCCAAAGGACATTAGGCCTAGACAGGGAAGAAAGAAATAAAAAAAAAAAAGAAAAAAAAAGACTGAAATTTTTAGTAAGGGACGAGGATGGAAATTAGAAACCCAGCCACAGCAATACATTGATGAAGGATTATTCTGATGATTTGAATAGGACTGTTAGTTTTGGGTGTTGGAACAAATCTTCTCAAGGTTTTTAACAATTTCTCTTGCAAAAGCTCTAGCTTCTCAGATCCAGTTGCTCCTACCTCTTGTGTGGATCTGTCCAGACAACTGCAAGTAGACAAAAAGCAACAGGAGTGATCTCCACCATTGTAGGCTATTCTTACCCTCCCGGGGCATACCAGCCTCCTGGCATTGCTGAGATATTTCAGTGGTGAAAGAAACGGGAGAGGGGAGAGAGAGAAGAAGAGCATAGACCGGGAAATACCAGAGACCTCTGTCTCCCTACGAAAATTGCAGACGGATCACAGAAAGGGGATAGAAAAGGGTGAGCATCCCTGTGTTTGAAAGGCACTTTCAGTTTAGTTCACTGGAAGCTATCCCATTGCAATTTCCCAAAGCAATTTTGTTTCTAAAACACAGCCTCCCTGACAGGACATCATGCCCTTGTCAATCACGGCTGCATCACATTTTCTCCTGCGTGCTGAGCCAGGCAGCGGGCTGAGCATCCCTGAAGGCATGATGAAAAACAGGGGAAGCATTTAAAAAAGCAAAATAAAACAAAATAAAACACAGTAAAACAAAATTAAAAAAAAATAATGGAGGCTGGTTTTCAAGACACCACAAGTCACTTATTTTAATTTACATCAGTTCTTTCTGCTTAAACAGCTTGGCACTCTGGACATCACTCAAAAGATCCTAGGGCTGATTGCCCAACAACCTGAAAGCCCAGCAAGCCTCTGCGGCGATGATGGAGCGAGCTGCCTCCTCGGAGCAGGATGCCCCGCGGGGTGCTCAGTCCTCGATTGCCGGGTGCAAGTGCACAGCATGCCCTTGACATTGTCTGGCTGTGCTGTACCCCAGGAAAAAAATCATAGATGGAAATAAGACTAAGATTTTCTTTCCTCACTCCCACTGTAACCAATTATATTGGGGAAAATAATCTACTACCATTTTCCACCCACTGTTCAACTACTTATGAGATGTTACACTGTCCTTTTTAGTCTGTGCTGTAATAGGGACAAACAATATGGACACTTATTGTCAGGAAATCACGTCAGTAACTAGAAAATCAGCAGAAAAAAAAGGAGTCTGTGCATGATGGAGCAAGGGAGAAAAGTGATGCGGTGACAACTTGACACCTGAGGGCTGCTGGCAGCCCAGGCACAGGCTGGCACTGCAACCCTGCTCAGGTGCTTCAGCCCAGACTGGGGGCTACTGGGGAGTGAGGTGAGTTGGCTCGGACAGGGA
This sequence comes from Ardeotis arabs, assembly GCA_011801015.1. Taxonomy (NCBI): domain Eukaryota; kingdom Metazoa; phylum Chordata; class Aves; order Otidiformes; family Otididae; genus Ardeotis; species Ardeotis arabs. The sequence goes on from JAAGAY010147422.1 coordinate 49,680, forward strand.
GCTGTGTGCTGATACTGCCTGAGTTACAGTCCGTGTAACTAGGCTAAGCTTTATGGCTGAACATGTATTATCTGGAAAAAAAAGTAAAACTAACTGTTTAGTAAAGTAAAACGTAACTGTACAAAGACTCTTTCTCCTCAGCTCTCTGCTCACAGGGTGTGCAATGCCTCAGCAGAACACACTGAGCATCCTTTCTGTGGTGAGCCCCATCCTAAGAAACCCTAAAAATAGGGTTTGAAAGGATGGCATTTAAAAACATGGTGGAACTCTATATTCATTAACTGCATTAAAAGATTTTTAATTGCAGTAGCAAATACAGAAGTTTTCCTGGTGTCAGAATTGGTTTATGTAATTTTTTTTTCCAAACAACGATTCCTTCTGTTACTGAATTGTATTTATGGTGTGTGATGATGGTTTTAGCTTTGTTTCCCCCCAACACACTTTTTTTTTTCGCCCCAGAGATGTGTGTATGTGAGAAGGAGTATGGGAAGGAAGGAAAGCTAGAGGAAGGGAACAAAGAAAAAATGCAAATGTCAAAGATATAAATTATGCTGAGTTATGAAGGTATTCCTGGTTAAACATCTTTCATCAAAAATAGAGCCTGGAATGCCAAGATGGTGGCAGGATACGAATGCTCAACAGCTGCATCCACACAATAGACTATAAATTGTCTCTGTCAATATTGCCAGCTAAAATATCCTGCTCTTCGCTGCTGTGGGACCTCTACCATTTGTGAAAGAAGGATAACAGCTAGGGATTAAAGTCCCCAAACTGCTGCCTGCAGAACTATACCAGGCAACAACATCTGATCCCACAGCATGGATGTGCTGAGGTAGGATGGCCCATTTTCTTCTAAAAGAATACAAGCTACATCATCTTCCAGACTCATCGTGAAGCCTAAGTTAGGGCTGGATTTACATCAGAAAGTCTAAATTCTATTTTAGCTTTTCCAGACAACTAAAGCATTTTTATTTTAGCTTTTTCAGATGACTCATATCTCATTTCAAACCAGTACTTCTCCTTTTTGTGGTGTGTCCTATTCCCAAGTTCAAACTGGAAAGAGAACCAGTCTGCCTAGTGATCCAGGACAGCTCAGAGCCACCTTTGATTTGTTGCACCTCAAGGTCTCCTTTGGCCGTGACCTGGAGAAGTTTGGTAAAAGAAAGGCAGAGAACATAAACATAGCCAACGTCAGGGCGTGGCCCTCAGGGGTACTGCAGCGACAAAAACTGCCTTTGAAGCACTAACATGTCTGTAAAATGACAAAAACATGGGCCATGAGCCTGCTCTGCTGTGTGAGTCCCTGTCATGGGGGCTGAGGTGGTTGTTATAAAGTGTTTAGTTTCTGCAAAAACATTAACTATAATTTCCTTCATCCCTTGACTCAGCACCATCTTTCAGCCCAGGGTTCCCATCTGAAGATACTCAGTATACAACTTCCCTTGTTTATTATTTATCTTTAGCTGTAAACAGGTAGAGCAATACTGCAGAGAGGGATACAGAAGCAGAGGGCTCCTGCTCCGCAGTGCCACCAGTTGGTACAGCACCATCGTCCACCTCAGAGGGTGGGCATGTGGTGCACAGCCCCATCCCTCCACACGCACTCCAGAACTGGAATCTCATAGACAACTGTTCCCAGGCTATAAATTTGTCAAATCTGTGAACTCGCACTGAATTCTAGTTAAATAAGAGAGGCAGGTGGAAAACACTGACATGGTTTTGAGTGAAGCTAAACTTTGAAACTCAGTGGTATCTCATCACATCTGATTTTAGGAAGGGTCCTAAAAGTCACTGAAAAACTTTCAGAGACCAACAATGAAACATAAGAAGTTGCAATTATATCTACTTTAAAATCCACAACTGCTGTCCACATTTCTAATTCCTTACCACAGATCCAGGGCTTGATCTTGCAAAAATTCACAGCTGTGACTCCATCCCTGAGAGTGACCCACTGAAACTCTCTGAACTACTGGAACTGCATCTCACTGTAGAGCTGTGTCATGTCCCTAGGCTAAGGCCTGGGTTGCTTTGCACAAAGCCCAGCAAAGACACTTCACCCAGACTGTGGCGCAGAATGACATCCAGAGGTAAGGTACAGTTAGCTTGAAGCCACTTTGGGGCTTCCCAATCCAGGATTAAGTCAGTTATCCGAAGGGTGCCGCAGTCTACATCACATGCAAAAAAAACCCCCAAAAAACAAACAAAAAAACCCCACCCCAGAAGCTAGAAGCATTCCTCTGGAATATCCCAACCACATCTGTCTTACCCAGTCAACACCTACACTAACAACATGTAAGTGCAGTGAAGTGGGAGCTACTACAGGAGCTTGCACCCTACGCAGCACCTGACAATAAAGCAGCCTCCTTCTACCAAGCTAATTAACATTAGGACAAAACGGGCCAGCATAGAAGCTTCCCTAATGCAGAAGGGGATCTTGCTTTTCAGTCCAGGTTCTTTGGCAGATTGTTATTTAGGAAAGAAAACACACAGATGCATATGTAATATTTTAAAATCTATTTAGAATTTTTCTAGTTAGCAAAAATAATGTATTAGTGACCAATCTTGCAGTAAATATAGCTCTTCAGAAAGTGATCTGTAAATTCAGGGGAAAAACTAATCTATTTAGAAGGGACAGCAAACATTAAAAGGCTATTAATCTTGACAGCCTTATTTTTAAAATTTGTGAAACACAGCAGAAGGGTGAGAGAAGGAAAACTAGCTAGCCATGAAGGACAATAGCAAAGTAGTCGGAAAAGTTGCCCAGAACAAATTTATTTTAAAGACATACATAGTGCATATGCATGCACATAAACGTGTCAGATAATCTTCAAAGTAATCCCACGGTGTGTGTAAAAGGCTACTACAGCATACGCATAGCAAAGGAGCCAGCATAGTGTGGAAAGCCCTTGCTTTATGCAGGCACGGGCAGCGCTGCACACTTTGCATTCCCTGGGACCTCTGCCCATCTGCCACTCAGACAATCACTGCAGGATGAACAGGCTCAAAAGTAGCCTCTCCCCAAAGCAGCTATTGTAGCTATACAGGCATGGAGAAAGCAAGCAAACAGTAACTCCAGAATTAGGGCGCTGGAACCTACACCCACTGAGGTAGGGGAGTGGTGAATGTTTTCCATCATGAACCATTCAATGGGGAGCTTAAACAATGCACTTCTACTCCTCACCGCTCAGCCTCAGACCCATCAGTCCCCATAAATGGCACAGTTCAGAAGGTCTTTTAGGAAACACTCAAAGAACATGTCCCTCTTCCCCTTCCCTTCTGTCTACCTTCTGCTCCCAGGAAGGAGATACATACACACACACGCTCAAATATACATAAATGCATATGCATGTGTGTGTGAGACAGTCCAGAAGGACACCCACAACAGTGGGGTTCACTCATTTTTAACTTCTCATATTGATTTGGCTTGAACTTGATAACTCCTACACCAGCTCGGTCATCGCAAATACTTAAGCCTGGTGCCTATACTGTCTCACATACGCCTTGTTGTCTCCCTCTGCCTCTGCTAATTTAGTAAATCTAAAAAAAGACTGTATTTTGCTGCATGGTTTAAGGATGTAGATTATTCTAACTCTCACTTTGCCTCAAACAGATCCCCTTACTATAAATACTCACTCCCCTTACTATAAATACTCAGGTTCAGAGAGGTCGTCTTTCTAAAGGGAACCTGCTTCTAAGAGGACGAGAAACGGAAAAAGCAGCTCTCCTTCAGAATTTGGTTCAGCAACCTCAAAGCTATTCAGCCAAGAACTTTGAACATTTCAAGATTCATCTGAAGGGAAATTAAGTCATGGGAAGTGTATTCTCATTCAGGAGCTCAGGGCAAATTTCTTCAAAAGTATTTAATTTTACTAAGTAGTAGAAGTACTAAGTGAGTCCATGGGATTTTCAAAAGCACATTATTAATATCTGCTTAATTCCCACTGAACCAGGTAGCTACATTAGCACATGACATTATTACTGAAATATGCTCTGCTGTAACTAAAAAAAAAAAAAAAATCTACTTTTTAAAAAATTTTGCACTTATTTGACACCAAGTTTTACACTTTTTTTTGTTTACAGTACAAATGCAAATCTGAAGGTTTGGAAAGTTTTGGGATCCTGCATTTTATGATGAAGCTGGTAAATGCATGTTTTGTTAGTGCCCAGCCCCTGACGTTAATGAGAGGCTGAGTTCTTCGCTCAAGCGAGTCCAAACCTATTAATAGTCAGACAGGTGCATGGTGCACTTATATTGTGGAAATTGTTTTAAAAAAGAATAATGCCTTAAGTAATTGGGAAATAGATTTCACAATAGATTTCACAATAAACAGAGGATGGCAATAACATCTTTGGCTATCTATCTTTAAATCCAGTGTTTATGTGTTATTGCTTCTCAGCACAAACATTGCCAGGTTTGTGGAGAGCAGATAGGTCCCTGTTTTCAACACGCGCAACTGAAGGGGTTGTTGTGTCAGTTCTGGGTATCAGTAAATAAATCTGCCACCCCAGATTTAACATACAGGCAGCCACTGTGGAACTAACATGAGGGTTGTTTACACCTTCTTGTATTTCATGGCTGATCATTTTAAGAAACAAACCCTATAATGTTGTCTCTGTTACTGAACGTTGACACTGCTTTTTCTTTCACTATGGACGGATGAATTGTAACTACGTGGTCACTCAAACCAAGGACTGGGCACCATGGGGAAAAGGCTAAACTAACACAGAAATGAAAGAGGGGAGCTGAAAAGAGAAATGAGATTTTTTATTTTTTTTTTCCCCTTCTATTTCACATACAGTTTAAACCCCAGGAATCACTGCAGGCAGTACGGACTGAGGATTTCTTCTTGCACGTGAAGAAATGTCATTCTCAAGTTAAATTCATTCCTATGCAGAAGTCAAAAGGTACATTCTTTAAAATCTTATCTACATCTTGAAAATTACTTTAAATTCCCCCAGAAGCTGTATCCTGTACATAATAATATCCTTATCCAGAAGAGTGTTTGTCTAAAAATAATGTGTACTTTTATCATACTCTTTCACAACGAGAGATTTTGATCTTCAGCTGTGTTTAAAGAACGACAAAGGAAAAAACTAGTATTCCTCATAGTTGCTTACTACAACGTACTAGAGAAAAGAATTAGTAGATTTCTTGTATCAATATCAGGATGTACAAGTTATGTATGTACATCTAGCCATAGGCTATTATTTATAGAACAATACATAAATTAGTTTTTGAACCTCATTGTGATTTTACAAGATTTGTTTTGACCTTAATTTGTGACCTGCTAGTAGTCTGTTTATTAAAGTGGCCTTGTAAAAAGCACTTTAAAAAAACTGTAGCTAAGCCAATATCCACAACATAGGGGGAAAAACCCCAAATTATAATTTCAGAATTTGAATTTCCCCCCTTCAAACCTTTGCTCTACAATACAGAACTGTCTTGCTAATTGCCTACAGTTTCCGTGGTTTCTGTTTTGTTTTCTCCCAAGGAGCATTTTTAATAACTGTTAATGAACTCAGCACACACTGGGCAGCACACAAGGAATTCCCCTATCAAACTGCAGTAGTATTAGTACTTAATGTATTATATCAACCAGGATTTTTTGTTTTAAAAAGAAAAGCGTCATAAACTTCAGCCTGATGGCTCAATCCTTAATAAAATTAGTAGAAGTTCAATAGCAGACTCCCATTTATGCCCTTGAAAATTTTTACCATAACCCAAAAAAGGTAACATGGATCCTGAATGATTTATTCTGATGTTTTAGAGAGCAGAAGAAAACAGACAAGGGTCACCAAGACAGGATTCCCCACAGAGACCCCATCCCCAAGGCAGGCTGCAGCTGGGAGCCCACCGGCACCGCTCGCCTCCCCAGGGCCTGCGGCCGGCATGGTCCAGGAGCGGGGGAATCTCACACGGTAGGTACATCGGTGAATGTCGTATTCGGGCCAAAGCAGAGAGCAATAAGGAGTAAGGAGAGCAATAAATGGGTAAGGAGGCCAGTTCAGGCCCTGCTTCAGGCCCTGCTTAGGCAAGGGGAGATGAAACACAGTCCATCCCATTCTTGTGACCAGCCTGCCATGGAGCTGCTGACCGATGCTGCTGATACACATAATTGTAGGCTTCATACTGTAGCAGCTATTTTTGTTGGTAGCAGCTATTCAGTTTTTAGCTATCAAAACTTTTACAATCAAAGCTCTTGGGAACACACAGCTACAGACTTCTCCCACTAGCTGATTATTGGAGAGATGAGTGGAAAAGTGAGGGATTCCTCAAGTCCTACACAGTTCAGGCTACTGGAGGAGGCCAAGAAACATCACAGCTTCTTGAGACACAGATTAGGCTATAGCATGCAAGAAAATATACAGCAAATACATTGAATATAATTCAACAGAATATATCAGTAGCTTTACCCATAAAAGTGTATAAGAAATCCATCTTTACCATCCCTGTTAATAACGTGTTTTGTTTTTCAATGATAGTTTGACAGTCTATTTTCCATGAAACTGATTGTGTTCCTTTTACTTACCCACCACTCGCACGGCACTTCAGCCTTCCCATTAGCTGTGCCCAGGGCAAATGCAGATTGAACTACCTCACATTTCTAGACTTTTTCTTAGAATCATAGAATGGTTAGGGTTGGAAGGAACCTTCAAAGGTCATCTAGTCCAACTCCCCTGCAAGGAGCAGGGGCATCTCCACCTAGATCAGGTTGCTCAGAGCCCCGTCCAACCTGGCCTTGAATGTTTCCAGGGATAGGGTATCTACCACCTCTCTGGGCAACCTGTGCCAGTGTTCCACCACCCTCAGTGTAAATTATTTTTTTTCCTGATGTCTTCTTAAGCTTTGTTCCAAAGGTAGCTTCCTCCAGACCTGAGAAATGCCTCCAGCCAACCAAGTTTTGCCTCAGCAAACCCCTTCAGTTTGCCTGGGTAAAGTGATTTTGCCCACTCCAAGATATCAAATAGCTTCCACTGAAAATTCTTTTAATACCGATAATAGAAATGAAATTTCATTACTATGGCAAGGCAAGAACACAGCGTGCAAAGATAAAACAGGACTATTAGCTCAATCTTTCTGCCTTTTCTGCATTATGACAGATACTTTGCCATTTCAGTCTAATTTACAAAATTGCTACCAATTACTATATTCCTGACACATTTAAAAATTGTATTAGTTTTTTCGACAGGCCATGGATATTCATGGATACACTGTGCCTCCTAACTGCCGATAGTATTTCAGTTTCGCTTTTTATTCATTTATTTTTTTTGTTTATTTAACTGTTTTCTCTTTGTACTGCCTTCATTTCCCTTCATTGGAAAACAATACTTAGGGCATCCAAAAAGTCTCAAAGAACCGTTGTTTAAGTACTTTCACCCACTCACCTCTCATGTCCATGATACTTTCATTTCTGGGAAACCAAAATTACCAAATAGTTGTATTCCTGAATTTAAATATATTCTCTTATGTTCATGGCAAATAAATTTATGTCATGTTCATGTATATCTATTAAACTTTCCTTCAGTGATCAAACTCATTTATCTGCAAAAATATACAGCTTTGGAAAATTATAAACTATCAGGACATGCTTAAACTGCATTCCCTCACAGTAATACTGTTGTTTCTACACACTGAAGACAGTCAGGAGGACTTAAAAAGTTTTTTGCTTACTGCTTAATGGTATGGTTACTTAGGTGTTGACTTCTGCTCCATTTAGTGACTGGTGGCAGAATCCCCATGACACCTGCTTCTGATCCGCAGGGATTCCTGTCCCAGACCACAATGCTCAGAAATAGGTGATGGTAATTTTCACTTTAAGTAATTTGCCCCTCTTACTCTTCCTACCTTTAGCAATTTTATGATTCATCCCCGAGGTTTAGAGGTTTCAACTCCTGGGAAGCTCGACCTCAGTGCTGGAGCTCAGCCTGTGGGCGCTTTCCACCGCCCCAAGAGATCCTCTTCCCCCGCCTTCCTGTTTCCATTTCACATTGCATCTCAGCTTGACTTCCCTGGGAGAGCACCTCAAGTCTTAAAAGGGAGTGATAGGGTTGGGTGTTTTTGGTTTGGTTTTGTTTTGGTTTTTTCCAATTCTGAGCAATTCTGCATTCAGGAGAATACAGTACAGGCAGCAGCAGAAGCTGAAACTGTTTTTAAGGACACCAGATGACCTTTGAAGGTCCCTTCCAACCGTAACCATCCTATGATTCTATTCCATGATTCTATGATTTATGAAGAAGAAAAGCTGAGGGAAATGGATAATGGTTTTAAAATACAAGCAGGTAGATTCAGAGTGGAAATTAGGAAGAAATTTTTTACAGTGAGGGTGGTGGAACATACGAACAGGTTGCCCAGAGAGGTGGTGGATGCCCCATCCCTGGAAACGTTTAAGGCCAAGTTGGACGTGGCTCTGAGCAACCTGATCTGGTTGGAGATGTCCTTGCTCCTTGCAGGGGGGTCGGACTAGATGGCCTTTAAAAGTCCCTTCCTAAATACTCTATGATTCTATGAGCAATACTAGAATCTGCTGAAGAAACCAAAGTTCCATTTTTCTTCTCTTCCCCATCCTCGCAATCCTCTGAAGCTTTCAGTTTATACAGTAATTTGTAAAAAGTTCATTGTTCATGTTACAATACGAAGGGGATAGTGCCAAAACCTGCAATCTTGTATCACTGGATTTACCTGTTCTTAGTAAATTGAAGAATCCAGGCAAATGCATTCCTCAGGGGGACAAACAACAAGTTTCAATGACATTTAAAATAAATGCTTTTTCTCTTAGCAACTGCCATAGAAATTCCTTATCTAATACAATTAATACCAAAAATAAATGCTTGCACACACACTCACGTACTGAAATTGTCAAGGAAAATTCAACTCAAGTCTGAAATTATTTTTAAAAAATCTGAAATGAGAAAATTAGATGCTGATTTGGAATCTCTGTATTTCACAGAAAATTCACAACTGATTTCTTGCCCTGGTTTCGCTCTCTAAAATAAAATTATTTTAGAGAAGTTAAACAGAAAATACCACAGCTAGGATCAGATATCTAGGCACACAGCTCTAGCTAATGCGTGCTTTAGCTATCTGCCTGCTTTAAGGAGCAGAACAACTTTGTTCTGCCACATGCCAGCAAAACAGAGCAGAACAAAAAAAGCCTTTCTGATATACCATAACAACAGGCCACCACAGAAAAGCAGTAATTTCACGGTCTAGATTTCTCACAGGTCAGAAACTCTGAAGATGTTGGCACTGAGATTCAGCAGTAAGTTCATTATTAAATGGGGACACAGAAGAATCAGGCCAGTCCTTTGTTTACTGAAGGTCGGTGTCAGGGTGACACAGCCGTTAATTTCCTCTGGATGAAGTCAATGCTGCCGCTTTCTACTTTGTAGTCGTTATTTCTGTCCAGCAGCACTGATCCAAAGCATTAAGTGCAAGCAGATCTGGAAGATCACTTTACCTGATAGTATTCAAAAACATTCAAAATATACCCAACTGTTTTGCTAGGATACAAGAATCAGTCCTCCAGTTTCTTAGAGGACGGATTTAGAATCGGTGCTGTACACAGCACCATTGAAGTACACGTTCAGACTGGAGACTCGCTCCTATGGTAAAATGTAAGGTGTATACTGGCTGGCAGTAGTAAGTGAAATATTTAATGTTACAAATGCTGGTGGTGATTTGGAAGTTTAAGCCATTTGCACTTTGGTGCAAAGCGATTACAAAAAGAAGCTGGAACATAATATTTCATCTCTGTTCACAGCTCTGCTAGTGCTAATGCAGAATTACTCTAACTACAACAATGGACGTGGGTTTTCTGGGGGCGGAGGGGAGGGTGTCTGCAATGCTTCTCACCCTCCCACCCTGTGACTTCAGAAGTGTCATTGGCACATACTGGGAGGTGTCACAAGCAGGAGATTCTCTTTACCCCTCTCTTTACACAATGTTCATACCGACGAAGCCCCACAGCACTACCAAATTACCCCCAGCAGCTTTTGTTCTTAACTGGAGCTCTTCTACTTTTTGTTTTTTGGTTTTTTTTGTTTTTTTTGTAAAGTCTACCTCCAAATATTATTGATTATATTCCAGCACTTGCTAAAGTGAGCTCAGCTTTTGCACACACAGGATGACCTTTCACTTTAAGGCCACAAAAGGAACAGGATGTAGTTACACATAAGGTGACCACCAATACTTTCCAAACCGTGCTAGACTGTATCAACACTGAGACAATTCTGCAATTCTAATGCACAATATTCAAGGTTATTTGGTGTGGCTTTCACACGTTGCTTCTGTGCCATTTTGCTCATACAACCAGGTCTTCATCCTCCGAGGATTTATGGCAATACAATCTGCATACCCTGTCCGATTGAAGGGAGACAATTATTCCTCAAACTCCTTCCCTAAGAAATTTAACATCACACTACTTAAAGTATCATTAATGTCTTTTGGTATTGACACCGTAGAAGACAAATACATTTGCCTGTCTTTATTGCTTGGTTTACTTTAAAACCACGCACACCTAATTCTGCCTCATAAACCCTCTGGCACACCAGTCTCCATCTTTTTGGCCTCTCCTTTGCCACAGAAGAACCTTTAGTTTGCCTGAAATACATGAAAGACAAGTATGTGGTCACAGGTTGATCTGTATTGTTTAAATGTAAGGCAGCAAGCGTGTCACAGCTGCCAGCTCTTAAGATACTATTTCCATGGAGAATAATTTGTACTAATGTCTAAAATAAAGGGGCATGAAAACCCAGAGGCAGTGAAGCAAAAAAAAAATACAGATAAGAGAAGAATTAGCTCTGGACTTAAGTGTGTTGCAGAATCCCTTATGTGAAGAAGGTGTTTTACTCCAACGCCTGGTTTAGTAAAGCACTTGTCACATGAGTAAGTCTTCATCTGCCTTTTGTGTACGTACTTCTCTGCAGGTGAATTCAGAGGCGGCACCAACGCTAGTTCCACAGATTTGCTAGCTTCCAAGTTTTATTGCATTACCTACCGCAGCATGCCAGTCTAAGTGTCAGAGATCAGAGATGCAAGGCAAACAAAAGAAGTCTGAAACTAAATTATGTAAGTACATTGAGTAAGCCAGAAAGTGTATAGTTTCACAAATACAATTTTGAGCATTTTGTTGTTATTTGCTGCTCTCAAGCTGTGAAGACCATTGACATCTTAATGAAAAATACTGTCCAGTGCCTGAGTGAACTTTACAAACTCTTTGCAGAGATTCTGGAGAACTCATATGGGCAACATAGGTACACTGTCACCTATCACTACATCAAGCAGCTTGCTTAGTGCATCATCACCAAAGAGCATCTCCAGCCAGTAACAGTTTAAAGTCTCTACTGATTATGCTGAAGCACATTACACATGATGCAACAGGCATGAAAAAACAACTTTTTTTTTCACATCAAATTGCATCAGACTAACCATTCCAGAAGGAATACAAGAAATACATGCAATTCATACTGCTCTGTCACCTGCTTTTCTTCCATCTGCCATCCTGCTGCTTCTTTCTTTAATGGCAGTGTCTAATGACCCAGCACAGGAAACAGGAGGAGACCCAAGTGTGGCTTTCTTGGCTAACGTGTCCAGTCATTTTCAAACTGGTTCTGGGATTCACCGGTCACTTTTTGTGGATTCTCAGAAGAGGACCCAGGATAGCAGGTTCATACACACTATAAACACCCCATTTTCAGCATTATAATCTATATCTGCTATCACTTTTGGTTTCCTTATGATCAGCAACTTTCATTCTAAATCTTCTTTTTTAAAGCATTTTCTCCTAACAGTGGTCACTACTGTTACTATCTTCAGTCTATACAACTCAAACTCTCATCAGTGATGTGGTTCCTCATGATGTAGTTCAGCTGAAGAGAAAAAAAAAAAACAGCAGAAAGACATTTACTGCACCTGAGGCATGGATACTAACACTTCTGTATACATCTAAGTCTCATTCACGCAGGCATGTTTGTGTTTATATTTGAGTTGCATTCTCAGAACCTGTTAGAGACAAGAAGTAGGCACTCCACTGCAGAGGCAGGTAGATGTTTTCAACAACTGTCAATTCAAATAATAAAACCAAAATTCTGATTACAGAAGTGTGTTTGAAACAGAAGTGAGGAAAGTGCTAAAAGCCAGGTGAAGTGAATCCTGATGAGTATCACATGGAAGCAGGGAGCAGTATGTCTGCAGTGGATGTGCAGCACTTCAGTTGTTTGTAGTTTAAACATGTCATTGAAAACACAATGTTCGTTACCAACAAAGGATGACTGTAAATAATTTGTTGCTTCAGCTGTTAAGGCTTTGGTTTTTTCTGGTTCTGCTCTTTCAATTCCTCTATCCCCTCCCACATACTGCTATTTTTATATATAGCCAGCACTCCCAGATGTCACTTTGTCATCTGCCACCGATACACCATCACCCTTTTCTGATTAGGTTTTTGCTACTTCTAATGTTTAGGTTATAGCAAAGGTTTCTGGCATTAGGAAAGCTAGGAAGTAGAGAAAGAGGTGCTAAAAAACAAAATATGAACTAAGACTCCATAAATATAAACAGTTATTCCATCATGTTTTTAGTTTACATGATAAACTAAGCTAAATAAGCTAAAGGAAACGAAGCCATAGATACGGATCTCTCTCTCTCTCTTTCTCTCAAAAAAAGATAAATAAAAAATACAATTATTGAAAAGGACACCATTACCCTGTTATGGACAGGATTTTGTATGTTTTTAGCAATAGAAAATGCGTATAATTTGAAAGACTGATAGGGTTTGTGGAAGGTGGAAAAGGTGATTTAACTTTTTTCTTCTTTTGGCACTGTATCATGCGACTCTAATGTTCTCAGTCCCAAAGAACAGTGTCTGTCAGAATGATATATATCACTGACAAAAAGTTAAATATAAATAAAAAATTAAATATAAATAAGACTGCAGATGGAAAAAGGAATTAGGGAAACACCTCTGGGATGCAGAGGGATGCATGAATAAAAACCCTTACAAGACAAATATTTATCCAATTACCAGTGCATAAATGACCAAACAAACGGCCCACTGGCTCAACATATAAAAATAATTCATTAAGACAATGATGCTTGAAAGGATAGATTTATTACATTTCCTACACTTTTTCATTTCTGAGCCGGTGACCAAAGCAATAATGAAAATCTTAATCCAGAAAACATTTACAGCAAATTTAGTTTTGGGTTCTGAAATGAAAAACACAATGTATTTGTGCTGTTGATTGAAACACTAATTGGTTTCCTCCTTTCTCACACCCTGCACAATTCTCTAACCTTGCAATTGCATTTTCCATACAGTAATGCTTAAAAAACTACACTAAACACAACATAATCCTAAATAATAATTCATTTTTAATTACATTGTATAGAATATCTTGCAAACAAAAGACACTAATTAAGATTTACTGACAGGTAATGTATTTTTTTTGGCAACCCTGGAACAAATCAGAAGAAAAAGCAAAGAATTATTCTATAGCCATGAGGGAAAAAAACGTCCATCTAAACGTAGAGGATTCATATGGCAAAACTTAAACTAAAGAAAAAATCCACACTTACAGCAGATTTTTTTTTTAATTCTTAGTGCAAGAAACATAACCAAGTTAATCACAGAATCAGTACTAATTAAGAATATGGAAAATTCTCCTATACAGAGGTAGAGTCCAGTGCACAAGGCTAAAACGATATTCAATAGTCTAAACAAGACTGAGCCAGGTTTTACGGAATCCACTTTTTAAAGTATCAGACTGTATGTACATACATACAATAAATAGACTGTACAATCTTTAAAGTAGTTTAATAAACTTCACAAAAATTATAATAGATGCATTGAGATCTTTACACAATCCAAAGTTCTTATCTCTATCACCCAGAAATGGATAAAACCAATATTCCTGATACCAAGTTAAATGGAAAATAGTTCAGCAAAGTGTTGATAAATCAAAATATTTTAAAGCCTAGATTTATGTTTATAAAGGATGAATTTCTCTGTAAAGAGGTTTCAAATGCTATCATTTGCATTTGTATTGTTTGCTTGCCTTACATTCTGCATTCAAGGGAAAATGGACTTGGATACTCACAGTTCTCATGAACTGGCACAACAAGAAGTGATAAGAATTAGATTATTTTAAAGGCCCAAAGGACACCAGGAGAATTTGTGGACAAAACCTTCATGTCTCAAACTACACAGATCACATTAAGAAGTTAACAGAAAACCGTTTGGTATTACTGCTTCCATCCTGTCAACGCCTCTCTGTCTGGAGGCATCTGATTAGCATTGCACTGGCAGTCAAGCGTGCATCTCTGGGTCCCTAGGTTTGCTACAAGCCCATAGGGCTTAATAAAACAAATATGGAATCTTTATGGTTTACCACAGTAGTGCATAAATCAGGGACATCTGTTGCCATTCATTTCTGTGAGAGTCGCAAAGAAAGGATTTCATGGAACTGAGAGTTTTCAGCCACATCTTTCTAAACTGTGCAAAAAAAATGGAAAAAAAATTCACCCTGGGGCTTTATAAAGCAAATATGCTTATACTGACAAGTTATTTTCTATAAAAGGTTCTTACAAATTCCGAGGGGGCAACAGCCACAGTAAGAGGGAACTAGTAACAACAACAGAAGAGCTTAATGATCAAAGCTGAAAATTACGTTCATAGTTCGGTTACTTTTAATTTCTACAAGCACCTACGCTGAAAAACACGAGGGTTTGTATTTTAGCTTCAAAAGCGAATCTACTTGTGACAAATACCTTGTTAAGATTTCCATTCTGCTCTTCTACAGGACTTCTCACTGGAACAATTTTTTAAATTATTTTTTATTTTATACAAACAGACTCACTTTGATTTAAAGTAAACATATAAAAATTGAGAATATTGCTTGCAACAATAGACCTGGAGGTGAAGGAATGAACTAGTCAAGCCATACCAAAAAAAAAAAAAAACCAAACCGCCCTCAAAATGAATTCTGTTAAACTTCTAATGCTATGAAAATCTGCAAAAAGGATCACAAGATCTGTTGCAAATTTCAGAGATTTGGCCCAAGTCTTATCATCATAATCTGAATACTTTAATAACTGTATCTTTATATTAAGGAAAAATAAATGATTCCAAGAACTCAGGAAGGCACACGCACCCAAGTATACTATAAATAAAACATAATGAAATTACGAAGATCATCTGATCCCTGTACACACTTTTGGTTCAGCACTATGGTCAAGTTCTCTCTTTCGAAGTACAATAAAAGGCATACAAGAAATATAACATACGTATAACAATTATAAAGAATAATGCTAATAAGACAGCTTACAGAGAAAAGTGCAGTGAAAAAAACCCAACGCTATTTATTCAGGGGCTTGTGCTACTGTAAATACAGACTTCATATTTGCTGCTGTGCAAGGGCAAGAATTTATCCTTGGAAGCAGCAATGAGGAACGCAAAAAATAACAAAAAATAAAAAAGACATTAAGAGAAACCTTTAGGATGGAACTCTTCCAACTTCATTCCTCTAGTGCACAGTCATCTGACTACAAGGTTTGTTTTCATGCTGCCATTTTTCTTCATGAGTACAGCATATTAGAAAATGGCACAGTTCTTAAATATTCTTCTGCCTCTACTTGATTTTTTTGTTTCTTCTTCCAAGCACCTGATTTGTTGCTTCCTCATAAAAAGTGTAAAGCTGTTTGCGAAAGTGAGAAAAAAATTGTTGCCAATCTTCTCTCCCAAACACGGATTTCTCCATTTCTCCTTCCACTAGGTATTTTGCTCATGTGCTACACATGGGGAGGCACTGTAAAGGCAGCTTAACAGATTTAAAAATAAAAAAATCAAAAGTCTTTTTTCTTTATCCTCCCGCCCTCAGCCCACCCCCCCAAAAAATGGATGGATGAAACAGTATGTCCATAAGAATATTCCAGTCTCCTCCGTTAGGAGATAATAGCAGGGGACCATCTAACCACAGTCAGATTGTCAGCACTGACTGACCGTTTCTTTGCAGCTTTCCTGAAGTCCTTATATTTATCTTCACACAAGCGGGAAATGGCCTGTAAGACAAAAGAATGAGAAAACCTCAATTGCAGTGACCACAGCTTTACAGGTAAAATAGAACTAAATGCTGATTTCTACATATAGGTAGAATTGCAAGAACTGACTTCACTAAGCAAAACACATGAAGAACTTCTCCCCAAATTAATCTTAAAAGAAACACACTGACATTGCAATGCCCACTGCAGACGATTTTGAAGGACTCAGTGAGCATATTCCAAGCCTTTGGGTTAACCACCACAAACCTCATCAAGGTAGCTGACAATCCTTACCCACTGCTATATGGTAACTCATATACAGCACTTCACTGGTGAAAAATCGTGGAAAACTTAATAAAACAATTGGAGAAATTCTAAGTATACCTGGACGATTTATAAAGAGGATGGCTCTTAATTTTTTCATTTCCTAAAAAGTCTTGTAGCAATCACATTTTTCTCCACCGACAAATGGTCTGGCAGAATGCTCGCCCTGTTTTGCTTACAGAGCTGATGTTTACCTGCCTTTTGGAAGGAGATGATGATTTCTGTGGAATCAGGCTATCTTATATGGTGCCAGTAAGAAATAGAACTCATATTCAGAATAACTTAATTTGCTTTAAAAATATATAGAAATCTAAAAAACCTTGTGAAGAGACAGACAAAGATTATTCAAATGTCAACTCCTATTATGCTACACTGGAGTTAAAGTTCTATGTTTCTTCCACTGTTTTTAGCCAAGTTTATAACAAATATTTATTATGGACCTCATCTGCACATGTTTACTGTGCCCTAACATGTCTAGTAGAATTCACATGGTTGGGACAGGCTATGGGGATGTTAACTTCAGTGTTCAAATCCACAGAACTGCAGAGAAAGCTCACTGCAAGGAGTACTCAAGGTCAAATTAAAAAATAAGATGAACTAAAATATTATCTTCATTACTCAGGAATGCTTTTAAGTTGTATCTTAAGATAGGAAGATTAATAAAAAATACTGTACAAACAAAACCAGTACAAGTGTTTGATTATAAAACAAGGCAATATGAGTAAACAGCCTGACTCCACTGATCAGCTTTCTCTCTGCTGATCTTTACTTTTACAACACAGTAAGTTGTAGCAAGTAGTGTAGCGTCCTGTAACTTCATTAGCCCTGCAAAGATCAGAGGCAGGTACGACAGAAGCACACAACTCAGGCATCTGAGAGCAAGTTCATCTAATACTTTGGTCCAGCCACAAAACATGGCTAAATTAAAAAAAACAACCAACCAACCAAAAACCCAACACACACACATCCCCCCCGACACACACCCCCCGCCCACCAGGAAATAAATTACTACTTTTTAGTTGGAAACAGAATTTCCTTTTGTTAGGACCATTCCTGAACGGAGTTTTCTTTCTTCGTGCACATAAATAGAACAATAGAATAAAATAACACAAATACTCCTGTTGCTTTGTAGACCATAACTTAACTCACTTAAAACTGCTTAATAACATTTTATTTAGTTTAACAAGGAACTCAATGGACTAAGAAAGTTTATGCAATTCAATCGGATTTAAAATCCCATAGATGAAAAGAGTTTAACCATTGAATAACGTGCCAAGGCATGGCTTGGCAAATAGATAACACTGAGGTGGAGCTCATCTTCTTTCAGCTGCCAAAGCAGGCTTTTACCTTAGGCATCAAACAGCCAGAGAAGGTAATCACTTCCAAATTGCCTGTTTCACATTTCTGTTCTGGCACTTGGTCAGACAAAATGAAATTTTGCTTGGAAGTGGCACTTAATATTTGGCATCTCTAGTCTCTGGTGATTAATCTTATGGATAAGAAACACACTGCTGTTTAAAGCAAACCTCTAAAACCTCTATCTAAAGATGCCTCTTCATTTCCAAATAATTTACAAAATTAATATTTGGAGCCTATTTGGCAAGTTAGTGAGTGAACTTTAGCATAACATATGGGGAAAAAAGACAAAAGCATAAAACTGTAAATATTTATTATTGTCCTTCAGTCAAAATAAATTCAAATAGCTTATAAACACCTTTCTGCCATCTGGTATTTCTGTTGCTTTTATTGCTAGAAAAATAAACCAATTTTTGACAGCTGCAAGGGACCATTTCTCATATGAAACCAAAACATTCTTAAAAACAGCAACACTATTCAATCATGTGAAATTTTGTTGGACTTGATTGTAATATCTACAATCAGCTAGAAAAATACATACATATACATTCCTCAATTATGTACAGGCATACAGAACTAGAAGTTGGCTCCTCTGCTGAGTTACGTGACTCTAGATCAGACTTTGTCACTGGTGAAGGGGGCGGATAAGGAGAAAGGAGAGGGGAGAAAGGCAGTAGAGCAGTATAAATTTTGGCTGCATTGCACATATTTGTGCCGAGCAGGAGAGCAGCACAGCTGGCTACGGCTTCACTGCTGGGAATGGACGAAGACATGCAACGTCGAGTGCTGCAACGCCCCTCAAAAATGGACAAACCAGAGAGAACTTAGCAGGGACAGACAGAACTAAGTCTGGAAGGGATATAGATAAGGAAAACACACACACACAAAAAATATTAAAAAAAAATTCACTAGAAAAACTAGAAGTTGTGGTGATGGAGGTTCTCCTTAATTTGTGGAGAATGAAAAGAAGAGCAATCCGGCTGCTCCTGACAAAAAAGCAGGGGAGTTTTGCTCTCCCTTCATTGCTTGGCTAAGAGGGTTCTGAACATATAAACCACACAAGATTGCAATCAATCACTGCGACAGCGGGAAGCTGGAGGGATATAAAGACACTTCTCTACTTTTAACTTACATCTTTTTCTCCTCTTTTTTGTCTGTTTGATCTACAGTACTGTACCTCTTTAGGGTCAAGAAAATACAGCACATAGTTCAAACGGTTTGAACCATGTGCTCATGCACTGTCCTAATAATAAAAAGCTCAGACAACACAAAGTCAGTTAAATTGGGAGTGCACTAACGAACGCTCTTACAAAATCCAGCCTCAAAACGGGCACAGTGCTAAGATCACAAGCAGAAATGGGGTAGGCACGTTTTGTGGACTTACTCCAAAGAGCAGAATGTGACTCATATTTAGCTCAGCACACGGGAGAATAACCAGGTGCAAGAGTAGGAAATTACAAAATAGTGGATCAAGGTTGGATATTCAATAACCTCCTTGGCAGAAAAATCTCCCCTATTAGAAAACAGTTTCTCAGGAGAAGCAAAGGAAGCCTTGACATTTTACATAATTAAAAGGAAGGAGAAAACACACTACAACATATGCTGGTTGGAAGAAACAGTACTGGCAGGCAGGCAGACTGGATGATCTCATGAAAGGTTATTTGCCATTTTTAACTTGCATGATTCCATGTAACAGAAAAAAAAAAAAAAAAAAAAAA
>JAAGAY010147423.1:2066-36295 GCA_011801015.1 Ardeotis arabs
TTTGGGGACCCTTCGGGAGGAACAGGTGGCAGCCGAGGCCGCTCTGCCGTTGCAGCCTCCCCTGGCTCTCGCAGGGATATAATTAGAGTTTTACCGAAGCGCGATCGATATATTTATTTATTTTTAATTTAATTTTATTATTTTTTTTTTTCTCCGTTCCTCTGAGCACTTTAGCATTGACTCCCCCCGCCCCCACGGGGGGAAGGAGCGCGGCCTGACCCTGCGAGCGGGGGCTGGGGCAGGGGTGAAGGCAGGGGGACACACGCAGAGCCCCCTCCCCACCGCTTTAGAAAGCAGGAGCGGGGCTTGGGTGCCGCGGGGCGGGTGGATTTGGGGCTCCCGAGGTGCTGCCAGGGACTGCGAGTGCTTTTTGCCGGGGAAACTGAGGCACGGGGGAGAAGGGAGCCGGTGCCGTGCTCCAGGAGGACCCCAGTGCGGCAGCTCTTGGTGATGCTCTGTGCATTAAGGTGTATTTTTGCCTGGTTATTTTTTTTTTTCCCTTTAAAACAAAGCGGCTCACCTGCACGCAGTCCCTATGTTGGTGCATTGTTTCTATGGGGTTTTTTTGGGGGGGGGATAGTGGCTTTTCTCCAGAAATTATCCATAGGGATACCCATCAGCAGAAAGCAAAATAAGGCTGACCCATGCCTTATGGGAGAGGGGAAGGATGGCTGGGGGAAAATGAAGCAGCCGTGGCTCTCCACAGCTCGTGCGAGGTGGAGGGGGTGGGAGGGAATGAGCTTACATTTTGCTGGGGCAGCCGGAGGGGGAGAAGTTGTGTGCTGGGGTGGGGGAGATGCAGATCCGTGCACGGAGCAGCCCTGTGCTTCAGGGCAGAGCAAGGAGGCAAAAGGGAAACTGAGACACTGGCTGGTGGGGGGCTGAGTCCTCTGCTGGAGGAAGGGGCTTCCGTGCTCCCCTGGGTGTTGGGGAGAGGGGGTCTTGAGCTGTGCTGCTCCCCAGTCCTGGGGTCTTTCTCTGCCGGCCAGCACGGCTGGGCTGCAGCGGCAGCCTGTGAGGGACTGGAGGGGTGCAGTGGGGACCTGCACCCGCTGCTGCTGGGGGGGCTCTGGGGGGAGGCTCCCCCTCCCAAGCAAGCCCTTTCCCCTCCATGGGCTTCCTTCCCTGCAAGATGGCATTTGTGAAGGGCAGGATCGCGCCTGCTCCTGGTGTAAATCTGGCATGTGTTTACTCCGGTGCTTCCCCTGGTAGATGTGGAGCAGGCTCAGCTCTGCGATGCAGCCGGAGACGCTGCGCGAGGCGAGGGGTCTGCTTCAGCCCCTGGGTCTGTCGCCCTCGCCACCGGCTGCTTTTTGCGTGAATCCCGACGTTCGCTCCCACTGATGTGGTTTGGCTGGCTGTGGGGACGTTGGCTGGCTGCAGGGACACTGCCTGGCTCATCCCTGCGGGACTCGGGGCTGCACAGCAGGCAGGGCTGGTAAAAATGTTTAAGCCATCTGCATGTGCTCCGTTGTCACCAGAGACTCTGAAGCCGGTCATGGGGAGGACCAGCTGCTTGTCTCTGTGGATATTTGGAAGACAGGTGGTTTTCTTGCTGTTCCTCTTCAAAGAAGGCTTGTAGCGTGATCCCTTTCACGAGTGGGGAAACTGAGGCACGGCATGCCTGCGACTGGCTAACCTCGGTGAGCGAGTGACTGAGCTGGCAGAGAAGCGGGATGCTGTGGTCACAGCCTCCCCGCCGGCTTGGGATGCTCTTTGCTCCTTCCCAGAGCGTACAAACTTTTGCAATGCATTAAGATTTCGCAGCGACTCAGCTGTCGGTGCCTGTCTGCGCTGCGCTTGTCATGGAGGAGGCCAGCGTGGCGTTGAAAGGTGCTTGCTGACCCTCCGAACCGAGCGGTCCCTTCTGCTCTTGTGGTGTCAGCTGGCTGTGATGGGGACCTGTGAGTTGTCACCAGTGTGATTTTTCCAGCCCGCCTTACCTCTCTGGGGTCTTTGCAATAAAAACAAAGCCTTTCCCTTGCTAAAAGCCTCCGGCTGGGAGCAGGCTGGCTCGAGGGGCGGTGGGTTTTGCAGGCTCAGCTCTTTTTCCTCCTCCTTTTGCTTTCCCCTGCTAGGAAGGGGTGCTGCTCTGCTCCCATGTTGCACCTGGAAACTTCAGGGATGAGTTGCTCTCCAGGTGTGCCCAAACCTGTGTCCCCCCAGCTCCCAGGCTGTTTTCTGGCGGATGTGCGCTGGGGACGTGTCTGTGGCTGCTGGCACTGCGTGGCACTCCCGCAGTAATTATGCGGAAGCTGTTTGCTCTTGGTTTTGACTGCGTGAGCAGCAATTAAGCAAATAAAATATTTGGGTTTGTGGCTTCCACTTAGGAACTTGGTGCTGCTGGGGAGCCTTGGACTGGGGTTGGTGGCATCGCTGGTGGCACTGGGAGTGGTCTGGGGGGAGCTGTGGGGAGGTGGTTGCTGGTTGTGTTGGATTCATCCTGTTGCTGGGGGCCAGGCTGGGACCACCTGAGGGTCCTGTCACCCCCCCAGACAGCCCTGGCAGGAGGTGGCACGGGTGACCCCGACCCTGTGGCGGTTGTGTTGTTTTGGCTGAATGAATGGGAACCCGTGAGCAGACGCCATCCCCGGGGCTGGGATTGGGGTCACGGAGCGGAACAAATCCGCTTGGCGTCCCCCTGGCTGTTAACCGCAGCGTCTTCAGTGGTGGGGGTCGTGGAGGGATGCTGCGGGGGATGCTGTGTCTAGGGATGCGCGGAGAAGGTGGGCAGAGGGATGCTGCGCCTGTGCATCCCAGGGCAGAGGCTGGCTGGGGGGTTAGGAGTGAGGGGCTGTCCCGGGGTGCTGCTGGCAGCCCCCTGCCCCAGCCCTGGGATGCTGGGGATGGGATCAGTATTGCTCTCGGGGTGCTTGGGTGCAGCTCCTGCTCTTCCCAGTGTTCATTTCCCTCCACCTGGCTGGTGATAGGCTCTCCCATGCCAGGGCATTTTTTTTCTCCCCACTCCACCTTCACCAAGCACATAAAATGTAACGCTTCTGCACATTTTTCTTGTCAGCTTGTTTCAGGCTTGGATTTCTTTTCCCCCCTCCCTTTCAGCTGTGCCAAGGAAGAGTCTTTTTCTCTTGCCTGCTCCTACGTGTTGTGTTTTTAATGCCCTGGGAGCACCATTGCCTTCCCAGAGCCCCAGTGCAAACACCCCCCAGGCCCCTGCCCCGGGATGCTCCTGCTCCCAAGCCCTTTGCTCTCCAGTGTCCCCTCTCCATGCGCTGGAGCGTGGTGGATCTTCACTGTCCTCGAGGGTGAAGCAGAATTTAGGGATGCTCCGAGTGATGCTTATGCTCCTGGATGGGCCCATCCCTCTGGCTCTGTGTCTGCAGCTGGAGGGTGCCAATGCCTGTTTTTCCTTCCCACCAAGACTTGCAGTTGTGTTTGCATCGTTTTTGCTCTCTTCTCCTTGCTCCCAAACTCCTGTTTCATGTTGTTGCTCTGAGTGCTCGGACCTGCCCTGGCCTCGAACGGGGATGCTGGTGAGTCACCTCCTGGCCCGAACTGCGCATATTTCCCTTTGTTATCCAAACGGAGACAAACCAGCCCCATTCCAGCTTCCCTGGGAGCTTTCCCGGAGCAAAGCCCAGCAGGATCAGGGCCCCTGGGAGAGCAGAGACAAAGGCAGAGGCTTGTTGGTGGCTGTGACCCCTGGCAGTGACAACCTCCCTGCTGCCCTTTGGTGTTGATTTTTCCCCCTGACTGCACCCGGGATGGAGCTTTTCCACCGCGCGTGCCCTATCGCCCCGTCCTTGCTCTGCAACGGGGCCGAGAGCCCCGAGCACCCCAAAACACCCTGTAAAAACAAACAAACAAAACCCAAAACCCCAAAAGCCTCTCCTGGCTGCAATCCCAGAGGCTTGCTGCTTCGCTTTTGGCAGCGCTGCGAGGGTTAAGCGCGAGGGGCTGGCAGGTAAATCCCTGCTGCGTGCTGGGAGCTGGGACATGGCGCAGGCTCTGGAGAGCCTTATCGACACAGCCCTGCCATCTGCCTGCTTAACCCTCCATAAATAAGCCTTTTAATAATCTATTATTAACATGCACTGTAATTGTCTTATTAGACATGTCTGGGAACCTTTCGTTCCTGCGTGATTAAATGTCAGGATTCCCAAACCTCCTCCTCTGCTGCTTGGGATTTGCTTTGCCACTTTCCTTGCAACCTGCTCTCCTGTCCCAGGCTGGGGACCACCCCCACTTCTATCTGGGAAACTGAAGCTTTCCCCTCCAGACAAGGAGAATTCCCAGCAATCAGTCCCCTGGAGCTAATTTTCTCCTCCTTGGCAGCCTTAAAATAAGTACGTCCTGGAGATGGAGCTTTTCCTTTCCGCTGCAGGTGGCCTGGCAGGAGCTGCTGCTGATTTTCCCTGTGCCCGGATGGATGCGGGTGGGTGATGGGGGGGGTGCCAGCCTTTGGTGCCCCGGCTTTCCCTGGCTGCAGGGGACACGGGACCTGCTCTTCCTGGCTGGGTGAAGGGCCTCTCTGGGGAGGAAGGCGAGGAGGAGAAGGAGAGGTGTGGAGCTGGCAAGTGCTGGAGGGACTTCCCTGCGTGTTCCCTGAGCCGTTTCCTTTCCTGGCGCTGGGAGCGGCTGCTTCTACACCCTCTGCCCGGATTGAAAGCCAAAGTCCAGCTCTGCTCCGGCTGCTGGAGAGCGAAGCCAGAGCCCCTGCCTGCCTCCTGCCCGTGGGGACAGCCACAGCCCCCCAGCTGCTGCTGTCACCCAGGGCTTCTGTATCAGCTGCCCTTGTGAGCTGGTTTTTTTTGGGGTTTTTTTTTTTTTTTTTTTAAATTGACTGTTATTCCTGCTTACGGGGCAGTCATTAGCTGCAGCTTGTTCCATGGCTGCTGTCATGCTCTGCTGGGTCCTGCGCGGGGTTTGCAGCACCCGCCTGTGCCTGCGTGCTGGTGGGGGGGGACAGATGTCCTGGGGTAGCCCATGGGTTTCCTATGGGATTCAGGGTTTAATCAGGCTTTGCACCCTGATTTCTCCTGCCCAGAGAGTGAATCCAAGTGTGGATCGTGGCAGCTGCATGCACTGTGAGCCAGGATGGGGCTGTCCTTGTGTACCTCTCCCAAACCCCAAATCTGGGTGCTGGTGCTCTGCTCGCTGCAGGAGCAGGACAGCAGAGCTGCCTGGGGACCCCTCTGCCTGCCCAGCCCGGGGAGGGGATGGAGGATGGAGAGCCCCCCATCTTGGGCAGCGATGCAGTGGGGGTGCACCCATATCACAGCGCGTGCACAGCCTTGCACCCTCACTGCAGCTGGGGGGTGTCAATGTGTTGCAATCAGAGCAACTCTCTGGCTGCAACACAACGATGGTGGAGGGTTCAGCAGTGGGGATTTTAAAACCTGGGCAGCAAGTCCAGGCAGATCTGCCTGAGGACGCTGTCACCTCCGAAGCCCTTTCCCTGCTGCTGGCAGCCCACCCGTGGGGACAAGGACCTGTCGTGGGGCATATTTTTGTCATACACCATTTTTTTGCTTGGTTTTTTTTTAAGTTTGGTTTGAAAAATATTGGAGAATTGCCCATGACTGGGTGGTTGTGCTGGTGCGGACCTCTCCGGCTCCCTGCGGCTGCAGCCCTCCTTTGGCTGCACGGGGCTGGCAGGGTCCATCCCTCCCTGTGCTGGGTGCTGGGCTCTGCCCTGGTGCGGCACCCAGCGGGTGCCGGGGACCCTCTTGGTCTGGGGTATCCCGCTGGGGAACCCTACACGAGTCACTAAACTGCTTTGACTTCCTGGACCCCCCATGTGGATCAGACCTTTCTTGACATCGTTAAGTTAATCAGAGTTGTGGCTGTGATGCAGCAGCCGGCTGGCTTGAGATGCTCTGAGCTCTCCCAGGACAGGACAAGGGGACACCGATGACCTGATGTGTCTTAACGAGGCCCCTGTCCCCGCGGCCCTGCTCCGTGCCTGCGGATGACCACGCGCGGAGATGGGCCCTGGCAGCCCCGTGGCGGCTGAGCCTCGTGTGCCGCTTCGTGCCGGAGACCTTCAGCCCAATTAGCCCAGCTGGGGAGCCAGCAGCGCTCCAGTGCAGTGTGCTTCACCCCACAACTGGACCAGCAGCCGCTGGCTGGGCAGCTGGGTGTCACCGGGAGGCGGGCAGCGGCCTGTGTGGAGGGGAGACGGAGCGCTTGCTGCAGCCCAGCTGCTCCCCCGCTGTGGGGGGCTCGGCCCTGGGGTGCTGCCCGGGGGTCTTCTCGCTGTCTGATGGGAGACGGTGGCAATGGCTTTTCCTCTGAAGGGGATGGAGCATCGTGGCTGCTCACTTACGGAGGCGAAGGCGGGTGGAGGGATGGCCGATGAGCAAACTGCATTCCCTTGCCTGGGTGGTTTTGGAAGTGTCTGTGGAGCTGCTCCGGTTTGGGGGATGCGCAGGGCTCCTTGGGGTGCAGCCCCCTCCCTGTCCCGTGCTGCACGGCCTTGGTGCCTCAGTTCCCCCTGGAACCTTGTGCAGTGATGCGGAGGGTTCAACAGTGGAGATTTTAAAACCTGGGCAGCAAGTCCAGGTGGATCTGCCCAAGGATGCTGTCACCTCCGAAGCCCTTTCCCTGCTGCTGGCAGCCCACCTGTGGGGACAAGGACCTGTCGTGGGGCAGGGAAGGCGACCCCACGCACCCTCCTGTGCCGGGTCCTGGGTCACGCGATGCTCCCAACGCTGCGGCAGGGCAGGGGCACGTTAACGCCCTGTGTAATTAGCAGAATAAATGCTGTTCATGTGATCACTGGTGCTGCAGTCTGGCTGATCAGCAGAGGTGGGTCGCCCACTGGAACACTTGGTTATGTGTTTTTGGTGGCGATGGGGCACCTGATGGAGGTGGATGCCGGAGTTTTCCAGCGTGTTTTTGGGTTCCGGCGTGTTTCTGGGGAAGCAGCCAGCTCGGTGGTGACTTCTGAATCCTGCCCCAGTGCCATGAGCCTGTCCCCGTGGGGATGGGGAGGTGTTAGCCGATGCCCAGCCAGGTCTTTTCCCAAGGACTCTCCCTTTGCTGTTTATTTATTTATTTTTTTTTTACTGTATTTTCAGCTGTCTGCTGAGTGATAGCATCCCATTGATTTTCCACAGCCAGCAATCAACTTGCTTTCCTTTGATTGTAATGATATCAAACTAAAGCAGCGCATCTCTGCGCTGGGCTATTTCTTTTTTTTTTTTAATTAGTTTTTAGTCCCTGACCAGTGCATGCACTGGGATGGACTGAGGATGGCGCAGGCCAGCCTTGCTGTGGGGCTGGGGGCAGCTCCGGGATGCAGCACTGGGGCGCAGTGGGGGCGCAGAGGCTTGGCCAAACTGTCTGCCCGGAGCCAAGGCTGCGAGTGGGGTCCCAGCTGGGGAGTGGTGGGACACCCCGTCATGGGTGGCTGTGGGATGGAGCGGGGGAGATGCTTGTGCTGGGGTGGGGGTGAGGCAGTGATTGCATCCCAGTCTGCAGAGGCAAGAAAAAAAAAAAAGCTGGGGAAGGAAATGCCAGGAATGAGGGTTTGGGTGGCTGAAATGGAGTGGTGGCAGCAGGGGGGGGCAGTTAGAGGAGTGGGGTACTCTGTGGTGGGAGCTGGTGGGTGTGATTTTTGGGAGACTGAAGGAGCACCAGCCCCACTGCCCGGTGATGCTCGCTGCTTGGCAGCCGTTTTCCTTTCCCTGGAGCTGGATGGAGGGTCCTGAGCCTTCCTGAGGGGGGACATGGCGGGGGTGGGTGCTGCATCCCAGGGGCTGGCTGAAAACCCAGCCTTGGGGTTTCTCTGGGCTCGCAGGGAGGGTGAGGCCTTGCCCTGCCTGATGCAGTGGAGTGGGGGGGACAGACCCCAGCAGGGTGGGGGCAGAGGGAGGGCTGCCGGGGAGTGGATCCCTGTGTGGGAACAACGAGGGACGAAGGAAGGAGTAGAGATGAGTGGATGCACCACTGCCCTCCCAGCTGCCGTCGCTGTCCGTGAATCCGTCCTGCACCCCGGCTGTCGGCTGCCAGTTCAGCTTTTGTGACCAAACTCAGGGTTTTGCTTTTGGGGGTGTGGGTTCAGACCCATCTGTGCACTGAGTCTGCCAGGTCTCAGCAGTGCGGTGGCACCGTCGTGTCCTTGCTGCTCCTGCCTGTTCACCCTCGGAGCTGGGGAGGGGCAGGGGTGGTGCCTGCCTGCCTCTCCGCTGGGCTTTTATAGAGCCTATGGAAATGAAGGGAGCGGGATGGACTTTGAGCGGCTTTCCAGAAAAAAAAGGGAAATTTGATGTATTTTTTTGTTTGTCTGTTTTTTGACTGTTTGCAAAGCAAACCTGTCTTTGCAGCTGGTGCTGCCGGCGATGGAAGGGACGTATTAAAAGCAATAAGCTGTTGAGGAAAGGCATCCGCAGGCTCCTGTGCCTCTGGATTTACAATGTGCTGTCTCCAAGCGCCAGCTGCTCTGTACCAAACGTCTGCATGGGTGCTTGCGTCTGGGGCACCCGAGGAAATGATCTACCTGGTTAAAATAACTTCAACCCCTGGGAGCACTGGGTGGCACTGGGATGCTGGTGGAGACCCCCAGATGGGTTTGCTGGAGCTGGTGGTGTTTACCCCCCTCAGGGATGGATGGATGGATGCCCGGGAGCTGCACTGACCGTGGATGGCTGAGCCCACCTCAGGGACTGGTGAAAACACGCCTGCTGATGGGCTTTGGGGGCTTGATTAGCCGTATCCCCACCTCTGCCTGGCTGAAGGGTGCCTGGCTCGGGCCGGCACGCTCCTCAAACGTGACTCCCTGGCCGTGACATGCCTTTTGATTCCTCCCACGGAGGCTTCTGCCGGTGGCTGTAACCTCCCGGCAGATCCTGTCCGTGCCCCCCATGTAATAGCGCAGGGCTGAGCTGAGCGCGTGCCTCCCCAGCGCTGGCAGCCGGGCCCGTGTGTGTTTGATTTGCCCACGTCAGCTGCATCGCCACCTTTAAACCTCGCTGTCAGTCTTCCCGCGCTGCTTTTCCTGGCTCTCCCGGTGCAACAGGAGGAGGAGGATGTCGACCTGGATTTTGCATTGCGCTGAGACGTGCTCCCGCTCTGCACTGGTGTTCCTCTCTGCTCCTCTTCCTCTCGTTCCTCTCATTTCCTATTTTTATGTGGATGCTGGGCATGGTGGGGACCCTGCGGTCCCATCGCTGGCTGGTTTTGCCACGTGAGGGCTCTTTGGCAATGCAGGCGGCTCCTTTCTTTGCTTTGAAAGGCCATAAATAACCCGACTGAGCTGCCTCCCCGAGGCCCCGTCAGCGCGGACACGCTGTCCATCACAGAAGGATTAGCCCACCGGCCTGCGTTCCCGCATCCATCGCTGCGGAGAGGTGGTACCTGGAGGGCGAGAGCCTGGGGGAGTGGAAGACCGAGGGTTTCCCCCATCTTTATCCCTTGCAAAATGGAATTGGTTTAGAAAACTTGTTTTTTCCCCGTGATTTCTGCACTGGAGCTGATGTCAGAGCCTCGGCAACGCTGCTGCTGTGTCCTGGGGCAGCTGAACTCTGCCAGTGGAGCGTCTCTGTGTCCGGGGGATTCCCAGAAAGCAGCGTTTCACCCTCGAGGCTCACGGTCCTGGATTCTTTGGGTCCATGGATGCGTGGGATGGGTACCCTTGGCAGGGCCGTGAGGACCTGATGGTAATAAAGGAGCCAGGGGGAGAAATGAGTGTGTCTTCCTCCCCTCACTTTTTTCTGTTTTTTTTTTTAGTTTATCTTCCTTTTTTTCCTCCCCTGAAGGTGCCAGGTGGCTCCATGGCCCGGGAGCTGTAATTGTGTAGTGAGCGATCGATAACAGCGGGACGGAGGTTTCCAAAGGCCTTCCTTGTTTTTTCTTCCTATGGAGTCAAAGAGGCAGCCCTGACTATGTTAATTAAGTGATGGTTCATTATTAAAGTGCGGGTTAGTGGCCTCCTGGCTGGGGAGCTTGAGGGTGTTCCTGGGTTTAAATAATGGAGGAACGATGCTGGTCCTTCCCTGGAGAGGGAATCCAGGATCCAGGTGCTGTGCAGGGCCGGCGCTTGGGTGGGGTGTTAAATACACGCATCTGCTCTGGCTGTGGGGCCGAAACCTCCCGGCTTGTGCCCCCCAGCATCCCTGCAAACCGGCCGGGGGGCTGCAATGCCTGCTTGCGCCCGCATCCAGGAGGGATGCAGCACCCTGGTCCCAGTGGTGCTGCTCCCTCCCCGGGAGCTGCTTTTGGGGAGTGGGAGGGAAGGGATGCGCCCCGGGGAAGGACTCCGACTGGCAAGATTAATTATTCCTCTTCTGCTTTTAAATGCACCTTCCTGATACGGTGATGCACGGCGCACGTGGTCCTTGCCCAAGCGTGAGCCAGCCCCGTGGCACCGCGAACCCTTCCGAGCTGGGTTTTCCCAGTGGCGTTTGCTCTCCCCAGGCTTGCGGATACCTGTCTTGGGGATCCACATCTCCCAGTTCCCCTCCTTGTCCTGGTGCCTGGGGTCCCTCGGAGGCTCCCAGGGCCGGAGCTGGGGCTGGGCACTCGCTGTGGGAGGTTTAATGCCTCCGTGGGGACTTGGAGGTAAAAACCATACAGAGTCTAATAACAGGCAAAAAAAAAAAAAAGAAAAAAAGGAAACTTATGTGTTCTGTAGTTGCTGGTAGATGGATATTGTTCCGCTAGTCCTGCGCCTTCCAAACGCTGAGGTTATCAGGCGTAAGTGACTTATTATGCAAATCCTCCGTCTTAATGTCTGGCTGCTCCCTCTCTGGAATTGCATTGGCTAAACCCCGTTCGTTGTTGGAGCCGCTAATGTTTACACATTAGCTTCTTTGGCTAATATACAAGGCTTCAAGTTGCAAATTGATGTTTCTTACAGCTGAGCAAATTATTTTTCTATTAAATGAAATATTTAAAATGATTTGGAGAAGCAAAACAAACTACTGGCGAGAATTTTAATGGAGCTGCTTTCCATATTCTCCTAATCAGCTTTTATTGGGGCCAGGAAATCAGTAATTTTTTTTTAAAGGTTTCTATTTTGCAGAAGTGGGGAACAGAGAGCAGCAGGGAGGGTGTGTGTTGTAATTATCTGGTGTGTGTAAAGCACAAAATCGTTTGCAGGCACTTGTTGCACTGGTGCTACGGGCCCTTTGAGTGTGCAAAATGCAGCTGAGGGGGGATTTGGTTGCCCCCCACCTTGTCTGGACTGGAGGAGATGATCCCAGCCCCGGGGTGGCTGGGCTGGGGTGGGAACCGGCCGCGGAGCCGCCCCACGCGATGTCAGGGATTCCAGGGGTCTCCGTCGCCCTGCGATGCTGCGGCGCAGGACCTGCTCTGCGTCTTGGTTTGCGCGCTGAGCTGGGTTCCTCGGTGCCGCATCCCACCGAGCAAGTCCCAGACCCCTGAGCAGCATCATCCCCCTGGGAATCTGAGCCCCCCACGGATAGAAATGGAGTTTCCCGTCCCTGGTCCATTAACAACCTTGCCCGGTGAGCCTGCGGGACGGTACGTATGAGAGATGCTGTATAGCTAATTTTAGAGGAATTGCAATGTGTTCCCTGTCTCCCGTGTCTGCTGGCGCTAGGAGGAAAGCGGTGCCCAGCGTTTCTTTCCCGGGGCGCGTTCCCATAGGAGCACGTCGAGGAAATTGCCTTTAAATAGCAGCCGGGATCTGGGACGTGGGAGGCTGGCTGGGCTCTGCGAGGGTGCCGGCAAAGGGACGGCATCCGCCAGAGCAGGGTCCTGCATCCCAGAAACCCTGGCTCCCTGGGTTTCCACCGTCCGCTGGGGGATGATGCTGGTTGCTGCTGGTGTTACGGGACTTTGCCAAATCACCTGCGTGCCTCAGTTTCCCCGTTTGCATTAACCATTTGTCCTGTGTAAAAACTTTGGTGCGGTAAAAGAGCGTCTCTCTTAAACGTGCTGCAGGGAGGTCCTGGGTGAGAGTCTGGGGCTGTGCCACTTTTTGTGTAGCCTCCACCTCCTGCTCCTGGGAATCAGTGAAAATTGCAGGTTTGGGAGCTGCGCACCCCCACAGCCCCTTGGTGTGTGCGGCCTGACGATGGGTCATAGCCGTGTTTCGCTGCGGGGGTGTTGGCATGCGACCGCTTTGCGGCCGGCGCGGTGCCCGGTGTGTCCTGCCTGGTGCGTCCTGCCCGTACTTGATTCCTGATTTTCTGCTGATGGGGGGCAGGAGCTGCAGGAGAAGGCCAGGGATGAAAAATGAATCCTGACTCCAGAAGGTCACTTGTGTTGGCTTTTCTGGATGGTGTGGGGTGCCCGGGGGCTTGTGCCCTCGCGATGCTGCGCCGCAGAGACGACAGAGGAGCTAATCCAGTCCCGGCGAAGCCCAGAAGGGAACAAGATGGGCTTTTCCCCATCAGTTGGCTTTGCTTCATCCTGGAGCAGGAGTCCTGGGTGCCTGCCCCAAATGTCATAGCTCTGGGGAGCCTGCGTTTGCTAAATTTTGGGTATAAACCCTTTTTTTTTTTTTTTTTTTTATAAAGCCTTTCCCCTTTTAGGTGTGTTATTTGTGTAGCGTCCCCATCAGATGATGTCCCGTCGGGTCTGGGCAGCGTTGTAACCCCCCTGGGGTGCGGGCGCGCGTGGTGCCGTCACGGATGGTGCCAGGCCGCCCTTCGGCACGAGAGCCTTTTCAAGGCTGCGCGGTAAAAGAGAAAAGAGGCCCGTGGAGCATGTCCCGTGGTGCAGGAGGTTAAACAGAAAAGGTTGAAGTGTGTAATTAACTTGAAGCGAGAGGAGCACAGGCTCGGCGGATGAAAGAGCGCTGGGCGGGCTGGTGGGCAGGCGGCCACGTTCCTCAGTGGCCACGGAGATTTAATGAGACGCCGTCCGTTGTACTTGGTTGGTTGGTCTTTCTTTTCCTTCCTCTTCTTTGTGAATCTTTCATTCCTCCTCTCCCCTTCCCCAGCTTTCCTCTTCTCTGTCCTTGGGTACCTGGGTGGGATGCTGAGCAGCAGCGGTACCCTGGGGATGCTGAGAGGCACCAGTACCCGCTTCCCTGGTGAATCCATTAAGCCACATTTTTTTTTTCCTTTATTTTTTTTTTAAATGGTCTCTCTGATGTTTAACCCCATATTGGTGCTCACCCCTTTGCCTGGGCTCTGGTGCCACCGTGGTGGCAACGGTACTCGGGGTGGGGATGCAGAGCAGCACTGGTACCCATCTCTCTGGCAAACTCCTCAAGTCACCTCTTTTTACTTTCTTTTTAAAAAAATTTTGGTCTATCTGGTGTTCAACCCCCACGTTAGCACTCTTCTCCCCTCTGCCCAGGCACGCTGTGGAGGTTTTGAGTGAGGTGTTTAACGGGGTACGTCTTGTCCTTGGCGTGGGGTGCCTGGCGTGTTTTGGGGCAGGCTCTGTGCTTGGGGGGAGTTTAGGTGACTTTGGGGTGTTCAAGCATCCTCTCGGATGCATCGCGCCCCCGGGGAGCAGACCGTCATGCCCTCGGTTGTATTTTTAGCCGCTCTCACACTCAAATCGCACCTCCTGCGCTCGCTGCCTTCATCCCACCGCCCGGAGCTGCTGTTACCCTGGCCTCCAGCCAGCGCAGGGGCTCCTTGTTTCCGCCTGGTGATTTTTTTTTTTTAGGGAGCATCCGCACCCGGAGCAGTCCCGACTGGCTTCCACAGACCGCATCCCGCTGCCGTTAGCCCTTAGGATGGGTGCAACCATCCCCGTTGCTGCAGATGGGTATTTCAGGTTGCAGTCTCCTTGCCCTCCTTGCGCACGTGTTGGTGAAACCTTAATTTCTTTGAAACTGGGTTTACCCAGTTTGACTCGCCGTAGCTGCTGGGGGAACCCACAGCCACCCCTTCTGGAGCTGGGACGTTGGCAGTTAATTGCTGAAGTGTTAATTTTTATGCCCCTGTTAATCTGGTGATGGGAAGGGAGAAGGGACTGGAGGTCAAGCCCTACCCTTGGATGGGGAGAGATGCTGCCAGAAACCATCCCATAGCTCATGGAAACCAAGGCTCTGCAAAATCCTTTTTATTTTTTCCCTGTGTGTACAAATGATGGATAAATTTATCGACGAGATGGAGCAGCCGGTTGAGCCTTCATTTCTCACTGCGGATGGAGGGAGCGGGTGGGAAGGAAGGCTCACGCCGGGAAAAGGCGTAACAATAAACCGGTCGGAGGAGGGAGATGGAGCGGCTCAGCCAGCTGCGCCTTCGCCAGCGCGATAGCTACTCCGCGTGATGGCGGTTTAATCTTCTGGAGCCTGGGCATTGTCCCGCAGGTGGTCGAGGATCCAGTCTTGGGGTGCTGGAGCAGTGGGGGAGCTGGGGCACGGGAGCAGTTGGTGCCGGTGGCTGCGCTGGGGATGGCAGCGGGATGCGGGTGGGGACGTAGCCCTTGGAAGAGGAGGTTGCGTCTCCCCCGACATCGTTACTGGCTGGGAATAATTTATTGGGGCTGAAGGAATCGCTTTTCCCTGGGAAGTGGAGCTCTGTCAGCCTGAAACACTGTTGCCTGTGCTCTGGTTTCTCAGATGACAAAAACCTCCAGCACTAAGAACAAATTTCTCCATCCCAGAATATCCCATTTCAGCAGATCTTGGATAGAAACACTTAGGCTTTTTTTTTATATAAATCACTTGGCACTTAGTTTCTGACACTTTGTTTTATTTTGAAATTTTTTTTTCTTTCCTTCCTGGAAAATTTTGACAGATCTGTGCTTTTTTCTACCGTTAGGAAGTACAGCCAAGTTTCAGACTCTTTAAAATCCGACGTGTCTCGTGGCGAGAGCCGAAGGAGCCGGGGTCTGCGTTGCCGGGGCACATCCGCGCGTGGGCTGGGCAGACGTTCCATTTTCGGAAGGTTTTTAAGAAAGCTGTGAGGTCTTGGTGCCTCCAGGAATATGAATAGCAGAGAACTTGCTTTCAGTTTTTTTATTTTTTTAAAAATAAGTTTCTTGTGATTCTGGGAGGAAAAACCAAAATCCTTAGTGCTGGAGCTGGTGCGCACCTTGATGCTTTAAAAAACAAGTGTCAAAGGGGGGAAAAGCCTCAAATCTGGTTTTATATATGGAAATTCCAGGAATCATACTTTTCTGGGTGTCTTATGGGCTTTTTTCCAGTGTTTGGACTTGTGTTTGCACGAGCGATGCATCTGAGCATCCCTTGGCACGGGGAAGCACAACCCGTACCGGCAGCAGCGAGGCCATTAAGTGGCAAATCCCCAGGCGGCGGGGGGAATTACTGATGTAATTTGGGGATAAAATAGGAAAAAAACCTAAAGAAATAATCCCCTGGCCTGGCTCTGCTTTCATGCTGGGCCATTAGGGGATATTTGCTTTTGTTCGTTCTGCTTGCTCAGGGCTTTCGTTCCGTGCCTGCCCTGGTCAGCCCAGGGGCTCGTGTTAATTAGCACGGGTGCCCCGGTCCGTGTAATCCGTGGGTTTAGTGGAACAATAGGTCAGTGTTAACGAACTGGGCCAGAGCGGCCCCACGGGCAGAGCCAGCCCCGCGGCTCCCGGGTGGGGCTGGATGCGGGACGGGGGCCGGATGGCATCTCCGTGTGCTGTCTCCGTGTCACCGCGGTACGCGTGCGGACAAGTGGTCTCTTGGCATTTGTTCCGATTCGTCGTGCTCAGCCCAGCACCTTGCACACCAGGGAGGTGGTGTGGGGCTTTCAGTTTTGCTCTTTGCAAAGGATTAAAAAAACCCAAAACCTTAAACCCCCAAAAGAAAACTCAAAGGGCTCAGAAACGCCAGCCCGCAGCTGGGAGAAGGGGGTTCAGGGATGCATTTGTAGGGGTGTGGCTGCTGTGGGTTGTTGGGGGTCCTGGCTGAGACCTGCCGCTGTCGTGTCACGCAATAGATGGACCCCCACCAGGGGTCCACCAAGGTCAAAACACGCGTGGACGGGTGAAGGGCTGAGGTCAAAGCAGGACTTTTTCAGGAAGCCTTGGGGTATTCCGAATCCTTGTGCTGCAGTCGAATGCTTGTTTCCTGGGAGGAACCCCCTGTTTGGTGACCGGCCCCGGGAATCAAAGCTGGGAGCTGCATCCTGCTCCTGCGACTTCCCTGGGAGCTGAGACCTGCCAGCTCGTTTCACTGGTGGGGGAACTGAATGGTGAAGACAGAGGATTCGCAGCAGACAAGACCATACCCTTGCTTGTGGGTGCACATAGGGGGATGCCTGGGGTCCCCCTGCATTTCGAGGGGGGCTGCGCACCATCCCGGCAGGGCGTTTGGGGAGGGATCAGGCGTTCTGCGGGGTCTCGGCGGGGACTGACTGGTCTCTCTGTCTGCAGCCGGCTGCACCTTCGAGGAGGACGGCGACCCGAACCAGTGCGAGTACAGCCAGGGCGAGGACAGTGACTTCGGATGGGAGCTTGTCCGCAGCTACATGATGCCGCACCTGACGGCCGACCTGCCTCACGGTGAGTCCCGGCCCCCAGCGGGGCCGCGCTCCTCCCCTGCCTCCCTGGGGACCTCCGCTCCAAACCCACCCCTCCATCCTGTACCCCTAAACCACGTGGCTTCTCCTGATTGAATTCCCATAGTGTTTTAGGCTTGACTTATCCTCGCTCGCGTGGACAGGGTGCCGCTGTGCCCGCTGGCAAGGTGTGATGAGCTGTGGTAGTCCTCAGTGCTGTAGGGCAGGATGCTGGGTGTGGCCTGGGGACAGGGGACCCTGCTGCTGCTGGAGGGAGGAGGGTCGTGGGGTGGCTCTGGGCACCCCTGAGCCCCGTGTCACTGCCTTGGTGGGGTGTAACCCTGTGCCAGCCCAGCCCACCCTGGGGCAGGAGGCTGAGGAGCCTGCAAACGGTCCAGGTGTGTACTTTTGGGGTGGAAAGCCGAGATTTCCAGCTCCGCTCCCTCTGCACGTGACCCCTGCCATCGCTGCGTTTGCTGCCCGCAGCCCCGCCACCCCCGGGCCTGGTCCCTGGGGATCTGCGTGGGGGACACCCCCTCCTTCGTGGCATCTCCCTGCCCGCAGCAGCGGGATGGCAGCAGCTCGGCGACTTTCCACGCTTCCCACCGCTCTTGGCAGCGTCTCTGGCGATGCCAGATTCCCCATCTGGCGTCGAGCACGGCATCTGCAGCCGCTGCCAGCCGGCACGCACGCAGATCCCATCACAGAGGAGCACCTTCGGAGCCGCTCTCGCTGCCCGGAATCCGCAGCCTCCGCCTGCGCTTTCCTTGCTGGCGTGCCGGCTCGTGCGGCTTTTGCAGGTCTGGGGTCTTGTGAGAAATTCCCATCTCCAGGAGATGTGGAAAAGGGAGGCAGGGGGAAAAAAGGGTTTCTGACTCGCAAGTGTGGGGAAAGGCTTGTGGCTGTGAGTTGGAGGCATCCCTGAAGAATCGGGAGCAGTAAGGAAGAAAATGCAAATGGACTTTCTTATTTTTTTAAAAGATCTCATTGCTTGTAAACCATTTTTCATTGTTTTCTGGGTCCATCACCTCGCTCCGACGGCCAGGCTGGGGGAGCAGAGCCAGCCGGGCAGCCGTGGGGAGCTCCCCTCTCCCGTGGGGACGGTGTGGGCACCGTGCCTGGGTGGCATTCGGGGACTCTGCTGGCTCCCAGTTCTGGACAGTGTCCCGCTGTGACCCTGTGGGTTGTCCCTCTACCCATTACCTCCGAGTGCTGCACCAGGCTCGAGATGCTCCTCATTTTTGGGGCCACTGGCTCCTGCCTGATCCCAGCGTTCCGGCTCTTCCCACCTGGCATGGAGGTCAGGTCCCACGCTGAAACTGGGCAAAAAGAGGAAAGCTAGGTTAGAGCTCGATAGTAAAAATGACTTTTTTTTTTTAATTAAAACTTGAACTGCTTTATAGAAAACCCTTTGCTGCTCCACCAGTCTGCCTCCAGCTGTTTGTCTCATGCCTCGTTCATGCCAGGGCTTAATGTGGCTTTTCCCCTCCGCTAACCCTCCCCTTGCTGTACCTTCTCCTCTTCCCATCCCCTTTTCCGTCCTTTCCTGTCCCCTCTGGCACGTCCTGGGCGCTGGGTGAGGACCAAACACCCCTTAGCCTGGCTGTAGGACTGCTGACAGGTCCCTGCTCTGCCTTGATGATTTCCCAAATAATTGCTTTAAATGGAACTCTCCTGATTTGTGTGTGTGCTGGGGGGGGTCCCAGGGCGGTGGGGAGGGGAGCAGAGCTGGGGGTTGAGATGGTTCGTGATGGAGGGTCTTTAACCTGTAATTAGTTGAGTTTTCTGCTTGGTTTTCAGCTGTAATTTAAAATCTGCAGCAAACTGCTTGAGTTTAAAGCCTGGGGGCTGAAGGGGTCGGGTGGAATGGGGCTGCTGTCTCTGCTCCAGGAGATCACTGTGGCTTAGCAAGCGGTGGGGGCTTAAATCAGTGCAGAGAGTTTAAGAAATAAACTCCGGAGTTGGTGGGGAGGTGGATGCAGCCGCCGCAGGTGGGATGCTGTGAGCGTGGAGCATCACGGGGTCCAGCCCCGGGAGCACCCGTCCCCGATGGTGACACCCAAAAGGATGCTCGTCCCTGTAGCTGGGGGGTCCCCTGGTTACAAGCAGCCACTGCTCACAGCCTTGGGGCACCCAGTGGGTGCAGGGACCCTGTTTTTGTGCAGTTTCACCCCGGTACGTGTGGGGAGCTTCGCAGGAGGCTCCCACAGCCTTATCACCCCTCGGCTCCCCCCAGCAGCGCGGTGGATGGAGAGTGCTCCACAGCACCGGGGCCTCTCTGGGGAGCGCTTTCCAGAGGAGTCTCGTGGTCTTAGATTAAAATGAGTTTTTGTTGGAGATCAGCCAGTTTCAAGGAGCGTAGGATTTACTGGAGCGGATGCTGGCTGCTGGCCATCCGCCTCTACCTTTCCGTCCCTCTCTCTTCTTGCTTTCTTGTTTGGTTTGGTTTTTTCCTCCCCTCTCTCTTCCCTTCTTGACTTGTCTCCCTTTCACCTAAAGATGACGGATGGGTCTCTCCCATGTTGCAATTGTGATGATTTTCTTGTTTTCAGGTCTTTATTTTTGTTTTTTCAAGGAGCAGCTGCGGGGAGCTGGGTGAGGCAGGCATGGGGACGCACCATCGCTGTGTCTGCAGCAGAATAACTCTCCCTGGGTGCTGCGGGTGTGCTTTCCTCCTGCTCTCCCCCCAGCATCGCCTCTGCGTGCCAGGCTGGTCCTCACCTGCCTTCAGGCTCTGCAACGTCTGATCTCCTAGAAGCCCCGCTGTCTCAAAGCTGGGGAGAGGAGGAGATGTTCTTCTGAACGGCTTTTTTTCCTAGGTTTTCCTTCCAAACCCAGTGGCATTAGAAAGCCTTCTGTGAATTGGAGTTTCTGTTCCCTGCTTGGCGCTTTCCTCCATGCACGGAGCTGTCATCGTGCTCCCCACGCAGCCATATTGTGATGCTCTGGTAGGGCTGTATCGGGGGGTGACTGAGCCCTGGTCCCCTCCCCGCTGAGCTCTGATGTCCCTCCAGCCCCTGGGAGAAGTTACCCTTCAGCCGATAGCTCCTGCACTGCTTCCCAACCAGCTCCTGCTGTGTATCCATAAAAACCTTGAGAAATTAAGCTTGGTTTTTGGCTCCTGGGGGAATTACCGTGGTCTGTCCGAGGACCCCATTGTGGTGGCAGATGAGTTGTCAGTGATGGGGTTCTCCTGGAGATGCTCAGCGCGGAAGTGGGGAACGGGTACCCGGCTCCGATGTGTTGAAAAGAAGATCCAGCGCAGGAGGAGGCACTGCTGGGCTTCATCTTCCAAAGCCATTTCCTGCAGGCAGATGCTGCAGGACTCGCACCTGGTCCTCTGGCACCTCTGCCTATCATCCTGCCTTTTAGTAGCTCTTTGATATTTTTAAATTTTTTTTTAATTTTTATTTTTATCTCTCTGTGGTTTTGTAGGAGGAAAAACTTAGTGAGACAGGGAAGCGGGCAGGAGGCACTGTATTCTTCCCTCCTCTTCTTGCTGGACTGTTTTGGATTTTTCCTGGAGGGATGCAGGCAGGATCCTTGGGAAGGGCGGTGCGATGGGGAGAGCCGCTCCTTCCCTGCGGGTGAGCGGGGCTTCAGCCCGAAGCTGGGGAGAAAATCCTTGGGAGCTCACTGCTCTGCGATTCACGGCCGAGGTTATTGCAGGTGCCAAGTTATCCGAAGGCTTGATTTGAATCCCAAGGAAGGGCTAATGATTCTACAAGTGGGAAAATTTGGCTGGAGACCTCGCCTGAGGACTTTGCTAGGATGAGTACAAAGCTTTCTAGGCACAGCCCCTCTGGGCTGATTTTGCAGCTTAAACCTCACCCTCTGCTCTTGCGTGACAAATTGATGGTTTCCCCGCAGGGAGCATCGCTGGAAACTTGTTTCTCTTTTCATTTGTTTGATTGAAATATTGTTCAGCACTTTTTGAGTCTTTTTTCTCATTCTCTGCAGAGCACTTGGGCTCTTCCCTAAAAGCCCACCTGAAAACTAAATGAAATCATTTTGCTGTGGCCGCACTGGGGGCCACACAGAGGGGCTGACTCGTTATTTGCGGTGGCAAAGGGGGGTGAGAGCCCCCTGGACGGGCTTCTCCATTCAAACCGACCTTAAACTGAGGATCAGAGGGAAGATTTAACGAGCGAAGCATGGTGTTCATGTGGTTTTGGTTTGAGGTGTCAACGGGGGGATGCCCCGGAGCTGTTTCTGCAGCTCCCCTTTCGTGGGAGAGTTGGAAATGACTTTCCCCGTCATGATTTTGGGAGCTGTGTGATGCCAACATGTGGACGGGGCACAAACATAACCCAGCTGTGTTGGTAAGCTCTGATACTGCATCAACCCTCCGGCTGCCGGGAGGGGTCCTGCCCATTCCCCCCTGGCTCTGGGACACCCCCTCCTCTCCATCCCCATCTCCAGCTTTACTGGCAGGAGTTAAGCTAAGCTTTAAAAACCAGAATTTGGCAGTTTGCATAGCTCTTGCTGGAGCTCTGCTCTTGCCCTGGCTGGGAAAGCTGCCAGATCCTGGTGGAAGCTGAGCACCCAGCGGGATGGGGACTGGGGGGGCCCTGGCAGCAGTGTGGATCAACAGGGAACAAGTGGAAGGGCTTTGGGGGACCCCCAAGTCCTTGCTACATCTTCCTGGCAGGGGCCATGCAGCCCCCTTGCCTCCTGGATGCCCAGGAGCATCCCAGAAGGACTGAGGAGCTAGGGAGGAGCAGATTGGGGCTGTGTCCCACGGGCTGTGTCCAGGCTGTCACCCTTTTGTCACCCCTTTGTCACCCGCCTCCTCGAGCTGCCCGTGCGCCAGTGCTGCTCGTGGGAGCACCCAGGTGGGGCTGTGCTCCTGTTTTATTGGGGTGCATTAAAAAAACAACCAAAAAACCTCACTAGAAACCAAAAACCATCCCCTGCAGAGAATATCCAGGGGCTGCTGAGGAAGTTTGTAGCCCCCAGCCACCTCTCTGCGAGGAGCTGCCTGCCCCAGGACCCTGCCTGTGCCGGGGATGCTCCGCTGCAGGATGCGGCACCCCAACATGAGAACAAGCACCTCTGGTTTTCCTGCATTAAAAAAAAAAAAAAAAAACAAACAAACAACAAAAAAACCCAACCCCTACCCTGGACTTGAAGCTGGCACCGGTCCTTTATGGAGGAGGAGGATATAATTAGCACCAAAGCGGAAGGAGCCCGGTTTCTCCGATGCAGCAACGCTCACAAGAAAATTAGGGGGGAAAAAATAGCACATGGGGGAAACCCTGCCAGCTTGCCACCCGTTTGTGTCCAGGGTCCCAGATGACCTTGATGGACAGTCTCCATCCTTCAAAATAACTGTCAGTGGTTTAATTTTAGTCTTGGTCTCTTTATTTTGATC
Organism: Ardeotis arabs; assembly: GCA_011801015.1. Lineage (NCBI taxonomy): Eukaryota > Metazoa > Chordata > Aves > Otidiformes > Otididae > Ardeotis > Ardeotis arabs. The sequence goes on from JAAGAY010147423.1 coordinate 23,784, forward strand.
CTCTGGCTTTTTGGTTTTGAAGGAGGGGAAGAAGAAGGGTCTGTGTTTGCTGATGGAGCGGGCGCAGGTGACTTCTGGGAGGTGTTCCCTGGCGCGGGGTGGGCCAGGGCTTGCTCTCCACGCTGCCGCTGCCTGGACCAAGTGCCGCCGATCTTGTTAGTGCGGAAATAATTTTGCATGGGGAAAAAAAAAAGAGAAGAAATATGGACATAGCGCCTTCCTCTCTGTCGGTGAAATGCGGCTGTGCTTGACTCAGAAAATAAATTGTTGTCATTTTATTTCATCCTGAATATCTGCTCGGAGGTGCCAGGAGTGCTGGGTGGCTGTGTGGATTGGGGACACAGTGAAGATTTTGCTTTTTGGGGCTTTCTTTGCACTACCCCAGCTCCCATCGCTGAAGGATGCACTGGAAGATGCCCTGTGGTGCGGTACCCAGCACTGCGTCTGCTCCGCTGATGCTGTGCCCCCCGGGTGTTTTGGGGTCCCCTCAGTCATTTTGGAGTCACCCCAGGCGCAGCTCTGGGGGGGATGGATGGGTGCCCCCCTGGATCCCCTGCTGACTTTGTTAGGTTTTTCTTGGAACCAGCTCGCTGGGAGCTGATGGGAGGAAAGTGCATGAATTCATTTAAATTAACTGGCGGTGAAAGCTATTAATAATTAAGCGCCTACTGTCAGGAAAACAATGGCAGACTGGGATAAACGGCCCAGCTTTGTTACTTACAGCTTCTGCTGTTATTAAAATGGAAGAGACATTAATAATCACCTTGCCCTCGGTGACGGTGAGAGTTTGGCGAGGCAGCTTCCCATCCGCCCCGTGTCCCAGCCCCACGGCCATGTCCCATGGCTCCGGGAGCTGCTGGGAAGAGTCAGGACTGCTGCATCCCCCTCCTGCCCCCGGACCACCTGGGATGGAGCATGTGGGGAAGGATGCTGCCTTTGGGATCCCCTTTGGGATTTTCATCCTGCCTGCCCCGTGAGTACGGCTTCGGGGTTGCGCTGGGGCAAGCGCCGGGACTCCGGGTTTTGTTGCTGGTGATTTTGGGTGACGGGAGGTGGGGTACCAGCCGCTTCTGCTGGTGCTGGAGCAGGTGGGGAGCTGGGTCTGGAGCCGACGTCCCGGAGAGCTGCGCTGCTGGAATCCCGGAGAGCGACGGTGCTGCCGCTCATTAAGCCGGCGAGCGCTTTTTTCTCCCCTGCGAGCGCTTGCTGAGCACGGTTTAAACTTGGCGACAACTGCGTGGTAAATGATACGAGGCGATGGGAATGGAAATTAAACAGCTGGGGCCCGGCTGGGGAGGGCAGTGTTGACGCAGCCGAAGCTGCGAGCGTTAAAGGAAAGCGAGCGGAGGGTCTCTGGTGGCGTTGAAGCCGTTACCAACCCCGGTGTCCTGGAGGGACCAGCTTATCCTGGAGGCAGCGGGTCTGATCCTTTGTTCCTCATCCATCAGGCAGGTCCCGTTTCGGTGTCCTGCTGCCGCTCAAATAGGTGTCCGACACCAACTCCATCCCGGCTCCCTTGCTCCTGTCCTGCACATCCCAGCGGGCCAGCACGGATCGGTACCCAGCGGGACCTCAGCATTGTTGCTGGGTCGTGTGCATCTTTGCAATCCCACATCCTACGCTTGCTCCATCCCTCCCAGCAAAGCTCAGGAGATGCAGAACAGGGGGATTATTCCACGCTCTCCCCACTTCTCCCTCCCGCTGTAGGCTCCTACCTGATGGTGAACTCCTCGCAGCACGCCCCGGGCCAGAAAGCTCACCTCCTCTTCCAGGCGCTGAGCGAGAATGACACCCACTGCCTCCAGTTCAGCTACTTCATGTACAGCCGGGACGGCCACAGCCCCGGCACCCTCAGCGCCTACGTCCGGGTGACGGGGGGCCCGGTGGGCAGCGCTGTCTGGAACGCCTCCGGCTCCCACGGCCGCCAGTGGCACCAGGCGGAGTTGGCTGTCAGCTTGTTCTGGCCCAGCGAGTACCAGGTGAGCCCCAGCAGACCCCTCCTCATCCTTGTGTGGCACAGACCCCCCCCTGCAGTGGGTGACCCCTCTGTTTGGTCCTGCAGGTCCTGTTTGAGGCGGTGGTCTCCAGCGAGCGCAGGGGCTATCTTGGCTTGGATGACATTTTGCTCTTGAATTATCCGTGCTGTGAGTGTTGGGGGATGGGACCTGGGCGGGGTGGTGGTGGGTGAGGGGGTGGGTGCTGCTTGGCTGGGCAGCGGGGTTTGGAGCTGGTGCCCGTTGGGGTGGTCCTGGGGAGACCTGAGGGTCTAATGCCTGGTGGCACCTGGGTGTGCTGTTGTCACCTGCAGTGCTGGAGCTCTGTCTCCTGGATACCTCTGGGGCTTCCTTTTTCCATCTCCATCACTGAGGTTTTTATAAAACCTCGGAGAAGTGCGGACTGAACGTGTGTCCCCATTGAGAGCGGCCACCGGGGCTGGTGGGGACCTGAATTCCCAGGCTGTCCCGACACGTTGGCTGTTGGGGTTCACCTCCTTTTTCTTCCGGGCTTGGGGGGGGATAGGAGATCTGCCCACCTCTATCAGCCCTGTAGCCTGCATCTGGCAATGGCACTGCAGGGTGCTGGAGGGGGAAGGCTGCATCCCTCCCTGGGACACTGGGTGATTTTATGGGGATAGGAATAAATTCCTGAATTCAGGCTGGGCTGCGAGGATGGGAACTGAGCCTGTCCAGAGCTTGGCTCCAGCCATGGCAACCTGGATGGGCTTTTGGGCTGTGACGGGGTTTTTGCAGCAATGCCACTCGGCCGCTTCATCACCTCTCGCTTGCGTCCCTCGGCAGCGAAAGCGCCTCATTTCTCCCGCCTGGGCGACGTGGAGGTCAACGCGGGGCAGAATGCCACTTTCCAGTGCGTGGCTGCCGGCAAGGCCACCGAGGCCGAGCGGTTCCTCATGCAGGTGAGCAGCGGTGGTGGTGAAACCAGCATCTCCACCGCCTACCCCGTGCATCACATCTGCAGTGTCTCTGTGCCTTCCCTTTGGGAGAAGACATCGCTGGGCAGGGGGAGAAGGGCAACTCCCCCCACCCTGCTTTTTAAGCAGATGTCATTTGAGGATGTGTTTGGTGGCTCTGGATGTCACGCCGTGCCTCCCTGGTGACGTCTTGTCTCTCCTCCTGGGGCAGAGGCAGAGCGGTGAGGTGGTCCCTGCCGCCTCCGTGAAGCACATCAGCCACCGGCGCTTCCTGGCCACCTTCCAGCTGGACGAGGTGTCCAGGGAGGAGCAGGACCTGTACCGCTGCGTCACCCAGTCCAGCCGCGGCTCGGGCGTCTCCAACTTTGCCGAGCTCATTGTGAAAGGTGGGTGACTCGCTGTTGCCCGCTGACTTTCTGGGTCATGGACGGGCTGTTTCTGCTCCGCTGTTTGCAGAGGAAGAGGAAGGTGGGATGCTTGGGGTGGTGGGATTGCAATTTTGCACTGCGAATGGGTTGCTACACATGGATGGTTCTACCTTTCCCGGTGGCCCTAGATCATGTATTTTTGATTGCAGTAGGTGGGAATTAATTAAGTATGGTGAAACCGTGCAGCACCACGCTGTGCAGTGTATCTCACAAAGATAATTGAGGTTTGATCAGATGAAACCCTATTGCAGCTGTTAAAGCCTCACTAAAAGTGGTGGAGGGCACAGGCACGGGCTGAAGTTAAAGACTGGATGGTGCCCTCCCACACTTCGATGTCAATGCCTACGTCCTCTGGGCGCGGGATCAGAGTTTGTCCCGCGCTCTGCAGCGCGAAGGTGGTGGGTTTGTTTGGGAAGAGACCTTGGGAATATCTCAACTGCAGCTAGTAAAAAATAATATAAAATAGAGGTAGCTGTGGTTGTGTTGATGTTGGCCTGGGGATGCTGTGGAGCTGTTTTTGGAGGGGGATGCTCCACTGCCCCTTCTCCGGTCTCTTCCAGAGCCTCCAACACCCATCGCGCCTCCCCAGCTGCTCCGGGCCGGCTCCACCTACCTCATCATCCAGCTCAACACCAACTCCATCATTGGCGACGGCCCCATCGTGCGCAAGGAGATTGAGTACCGCATGACCTCGGGGCCCTGGTCGGAGGTCCACGCCGTCAACATGCAGACCTACAAGCTCTGGCACCTGGATCCGGACACGGAGTACGAGATCAGCGTCCTGCTCACCCGGCCCGGCGAGGGGGGCACCGGAAAACCAGGACCACCCCTCATCAGTCGCACCAAGTGCGCAGGTGGGTCCCACGCTGCATCCCTGCCATCCCGGGTGGCCTTGGGCAAGGTCACCTCCCACTCTTTGTGGCCTGGGAAAGGTCCCCTGCCACCCGGAGCCCTGGACAGGGAGCGCAGCTGGGGCTGGATGGGTGTTGAGGTCCAGGAGCTTGAAGTATCGGTCCTCCAAGCGCAGCAGATAGATGAACGGATCCGCCTTTAATTGACTTTTTAGCGACTGTATGCAGCCTCTCGGGAGGAACCGCTAATTAAGCCCACGTTGTGGTCATGGCTGGAGGGGAGCAGGGCGCATGGGCAAGGCTGAGTCGTGACCTGGTGCAGTCAGCCTGTGCAGAGGGGCTGAACGCCCATCCAGCCTGAAACGTGGCGATGGACGGTGGGGTTTTGCTGATCGGTCAGCAGCAGCCGGGCACGGCCTCGGTGCAGGAAAGCACAGCAACGGGATGCGTGGAGTTAGCAGCTGCCGCGCGGTTGGTTTCCATCCCTGGAGCCAGACGGATGCTGGCAGGAGATGGCTGCTCCTTCTGCGCCGAGGCTGCAGGCTTGGGGCTGGGTCCAGCTCAGGGCATCCCTAAATCTCAGGACGGGTGTCCCTGAGGATGAGCCCCTCGGCTGTTCCCATCACGTTCTCCCTCCTCCTCGTGAACTGTAAATTATTCTCTGCTGCCTGGTTTTGAGTGATTGGTGCCTGTAAATATATTTCTTCTAAAACTCTGTTAATCCTACGCCACAGCGGAGCGGTGACAGCTTTGGCTGGGGGGGTCGGCTGCCTTCCCACCCACAGCGATGACCTGGGGGTAATTTAGGGCAACCCCCTCCCTGCCGAAGCCCCCTTGGGGTGTCCCTGGGACTGGCTGGTGGGGAAGAGGGGAGCTGGGATTTCTCTTTGCCAAAATGCCCCAGCAGAGCCCACAGTGCAACCTGCTGCCCATCTGGGAGGTGATGGGGGAAGATTCCTCCAGCGCCGTGGGGCGGTGGGGGAGCCTGTTTTGCCTGGGGGAACCTGACCGCACGTCCTTCTCGGGTGACCCCGTCCCGGGCTGGGCTGGGCTGGGCTGGCTGCAGCAGGCCGTGTTTCAGACACTCCATGGCAACTGCCTGCCTGGTGTGGGGTTTAACTGCTGGAACTGAGTGCAGTCGAAGGCAGCGAGGTGATGTGCTGGAGGCACAGGATTGTCACACGCTGTTCGCACCGGGACCTGGCACCGCCGTGGTGCTGGGCTGGGACCCTACACAGAAAAACCCCCAACCCAACAAAAGCGGAGGTCTGTGCCGCTGAGCTGGGAGCATCGCCTCACAGAGGGAGACCGGTGGGCACATCCTCCTTTACAAGTGGCACGAGCGGAGCAGGACACGTCCGTGGGGTTGTGGAGCATCCCCGCGGAGCCCTATGCCTGGGGTCGGCTCTGGAGACGGGGCGCTCAGGCGCGTGAGGAGAGCGGCCGTGCTGGCACAGGAGAGGAAGGGGAGATGCAAACCCCGACCCAGGTATCGCAGTGAGGGCCTGGCAGCAGCTTTTCACCCCAGATCTTTTCAGCAGTGCTGTGGGAAAGGGCAGGTTTCTGTGTTGCCTTGAAGCCGATGTCAGGTACTGTTTGACGCTCTCGGCACCCCGTATTTTCTATCCTGTGGTTACCATGTTCAGCCCCCACAGCCCTTCCCGTGAGCTATAACGATGTATTTTTCTCCCTGGCTTCCCTGGGGTTACGCTGGGTTTGTGTATGGCAACACAGCCGCCCTTCCTCTACCCGAAAGGCAACTGCAGTTGGATTTCCCGCGTCCTCCGAGCCTTGCCAGCCTGTCTGCGTCCCCCCACGCTTTGCAGGATCTGGCCTGGGAGGGGACCCTGGAAAAAAGCTGCTGGGTAGATGCATCCTGCGCCTCCCGGGACAAGGGGAGATTCCCCAGACAGCTGCATGATGCTGGCCGGCCTCGGATCCGGGTGCCGTCCTGCCGGCTCCCCCCCGGAGCATTTAAGTACACGAGAACAAAAAGGAGAGGGGAAGGCTGAGGCCTGGCACGGCGTGGTACTGCCCAGAGGTGTGGGGGGCTCTGCAGGCCTTGGGGAGAGGTCCTTGTGCCCTTGGCCACCCAACGGGCGTGATGTCGGTGGCGTCCGGGCTGAGGTTTGGTGGATTTTTGGTAAGCAGCAGGTTAAGGCCGGCGTCCCTGCAGCGTGGGGCTGTGTGCCTGTTGCTGTATTCACCCCCTCAAACCAGCTGGGGCTTTGCACGGTCCCGTGAGGGCGTCGGGACCTGCAGGAGCATCTGTGGAGGCTGCAAAAGCTTCTTGCAACCCTGAGCTGCCCAAATTCCTCTGCAGTGCAAATCCCAGGGGAATCACCTGGGGATCAGCTCTGGGACAGGGTGGACAAAGACCCCCCCTGCCCTTTCGGGGTCCTTCCCACCACCGTCGGGTGTGGAAAGGAGTTTGCTGCCATTAACCCAAACCACCCGTGTGTGTGTGCTGTTGGCAAAGGAGCTCGGCTCCTCATTAATTCTGACTTCTGTTCACGCCAATTAGAGCTAATTAAACTCTTTTGCAGCGACGGTGCTCAGTCTCTGTCCTTTTGCGAGCCCGACGTGCACTTGGTGGAAATGCGAGGGCTCCCGTCGCGCAGGCACGTTCACCTTATCTGGAGCCGCACGCGCAGGGTGCTCCCGGTGCCCGCCGTGGCTCTGCGCTGGCCCCGGAGCGGGGCTGGTACCCAGCTTCCCCTCCATGAGGGAAAATGAGCCAGCGGGGGCTGCTGGCCCTGTGGTGGTGGTGGCTTTGGGACCCGGTGACGTCCCCAGCCCTGTCTGCAGGGCAGCAGCATCCTGTGCTGGGAGACTGGTCCCGGTTTTGGGGTCAGGGTTGCTCTCCGCACCTGCCCATCTCGCTCCTACGCTGTGAAAGGGTTTTCCCTGATAATACACGTAAACCCACAAGATGTTTTGCTTCGTTGCTCATCTCTCCCCATCTCTCTTCCCCTACAGAGCCCATGCGGGCCCCCAAAGGCCTGGCTTTCTCCGAAATCCAGTCCAGGCAGCTGACGTTGCAGTGGGAGCCGCTGGGCTACAACCTGACCCGCTGTCACACCTACACCGTCTCGCTCTGCTACCGCTATTTCGTGGGCACCGGCCACAACCAGACCTTCCGGGAGTGCGTGAAGATGGAGCGTAACGCCAACCGCTACACCATCAAAAACCTCCTGCCCTACAAGAACATCCACGTCAAGCTCATCCTCTCCAACCCCGAGGGTCGCAAGGAGGGCAAGGAGGTGATATTCCAGACGGATGAGGATGGTGAGTCTGCCCGGGAGGTGCATCAGCCCCAAAACTAGGACTCCGTGGCTGGTGAGCTGCCGGGGTGTTCCTGGTGGCACCATGCACGTTCCGTGGCTCTTGGCCAGGGGCACCATGGGAATATCTTCTGTGACCATCCTGCTGACGGGGCGGTGGAAAGGCTGCCGCGGCCCCAGGGCCGTGCAAGGGGAGGTGAGAGAAAGGGGCAATGTGGCAGCTGGGGAAGGGAAGTGTTGGGAGAGGCTTGGGGGGGACAAGGACAGTGGATTGGGGTGTCACTGCAGAGATGCTGCCCTCCTCCTTTGAGCAGAGGTTTTTAGCCGTGCCCGGTGCGGTGGAGAGCTGGCCGTAGGCCGGCTTATCCCAGCGCCAGTCGTCCTTGCTCATCCCTTAGTGCGGAACCAACGCCTCGCAGCAATAACAATAACAATTAAAACAATCGATGCTTTGCGCTTAGGTAACATCGTTCGTCTGCTCCATCGCTGATTAATTCGATGTTGTGTTTCTGGGAGAGTGCATTCCTCAGTCAAGCGCGCTCGGCGTCCCCGGTGCGCTCAGGTTACGTTTGCTCTCGGGTGGGTTTGGGTTGTGCAAACGAGCTCTGCGGAGGAGCGGGTGTCGCTGAGGGGTGTCTGCCCCCAGTTATTTGCCAGCAGCTCTCCTCCCGTATGGCTGAGCTGTTTCTCTTCTCCCCGTCCTGGCCACACCGCGGGGCTGGATCCCCCCAAGCAGGGCCGATATCCTGGCTGGAGGCTCCAGTGTTGCTCCAGGACTCCGAGGTTTGGCATCTCTTGCTCCTGCCCAGCCCTTTCCTGAGGATGTCCTGGAGCTGGGGCCACCGCAGAGGTCTCCCAGGTCTGGCCTTACCCTGCACCACGGTCCCTGACCACGGCTCGCTGTCAGCAGGACACTCTGGTCATTTTGGGCTCTGGAGATCCGGCAAACGTGGCCGGAGGTACAGGGCAGAGCTGGCTCCGTGTCTCCAGCGGAGCTGGCAGCTCCCGCTGACAACTCCTTCTACTCATCACGTCTACTCGTCACACCCTCTTCGCTGCCCCATCAGCGTCTCCTCCGCACGCTCTGACGACTCAGCCGCCTTCAAGGACCGCCGAGCCACCCCCAACCACTGTGCACTCCTGACGGGCCGTTGTCCTGGTCCCGTCCTGGTCCGCAGAGGGCAGCAGCCGTTGGGGTGTGCGTGGGGCGCAAGGAGCTGCTGTGCTCTGGGGTGGGTGCTGGGTGCTGGCGTGGCCGGAGCATCCCTGGCTCTCACAGTCCCTGGCGCTTCCTGTTAAGCAAGAATGTAATAAATCTCCAAAACGCTTTTTAGCATCAAGAATCAGCAATTAAGGTGGAAGAATTGATAATTGCAGAGGATCCAGCTGGCTCCAGACCCCTGGGTGACTCCGAGAAGCCTGCCGTGAAACCCCCCTGCGTGGGACTCGCCTCGATTCGGGACCCACCGAAATGCGCAGCTTTGGGGTGTGCGTTGCTCAGCGCTCCCGCTTCCCGGGCTGGAAAGCAACGCCTGCAGAGCCGGAGTGAAGCCGGGGGGGTCTGCGCGTCCCATTTTCATCTCGAAAGCCTGAATTCAGCACTTTTCTCTGGGCATCAGCGCTTTCCGTATCCCGACCCTGCGCCCGCCTGACTGGGGGCACCCAGCTTCCTGCTCCCGAGGGTTTATTTTCCGACTGTAATTGCCTCAGCTGTTCTCGCTCTGCTGTGACTGCTCCAGCTGTTGTCTTATGGAATATTAATACAGGAACTCCAGATGTTTTTTGCTCTACTGTAATCACTCCAGCTGCTTTCTCCTGGGCCTTGATTAACCGGGGCTTGCGGCTTCCCCCCGGTTCAGCTTGGGACCGCGTATCCGTTTGGTCTGGGGTGGGATCGATCCAAGGGTATCTGCCTGTGGATATATCGGAAATATTAACACCTGGGCTTGGCCGAGCGTCTCCCTGTGTGGCAGGGCAGTGAGGATTTGAGCTCCCACAACTGGGTGACGAGCAGCCACCCACGCAATTAAGCGAAGGTGGTGAAGGTTCGTTAATAATGGGACCCTCGATTGTGGTTTGTTTTGGCAGGAGGCCAGCTTCGGCTGCAGCATCCGCGGATGCAGCGCTGGGGCTCGTCTCAGGGGAGCCCCTGCTGTGGGCTGCGTCCCCATCCTGGACAATAAACCCTGGTTTTGGGCTGGAAAACCCATTTCTGGGGCATTAATAACTGGGCCAAACCAACGGTGTTGTTCACAGCATTCCGGACAAAGTCCTGCTGGCTCCTGGGTGTGTAGACAGGATCCATAGGTTGCCCAGCTGGTGTTGGAGTGCTCCATATGGATCCAGGGAAGGGCGGTGACCCACGGCTGGAGATTTTGGACTCTGTCTGCACGAGATGATGAGACTCAATCCTGAGTCCTTACAGAAATATCACTGCAGCGTGTTGGTGCTGCGAGGAGGTGTGTGTGAGCTGGTTCTCTCCCTTGCAGGCAGGACGCAGGCCGTGCCAGCCAGAATAAATACAGATGGATGTATAAATCAATATAGGTGATGTATATGGGGCAGGAGGGTGTACGCACACCTTGTACCTCTGCCAGTCTCAGCCTGGTGCACGCACAAGTGTGTGGTGCCTGTACCTACATACACAGATATGTAGGGTATATATAAAAATATCTATAGAGGTACACACATTCTTGCCCTAAGGGTTTCCGTAATTCCCTGCAAATTTAATAAGTGCCTTGTGTACACGTGTAGGACGCGGCGCCTCTGATTAAATTAACTTGTAAATCAAGCGGAAATTGTGCATTTGCGCGGTGGGAAGCACGTGGGAGGCGATCCCTCTCTCTTGGTCCCGTGGTTAGATCTGAACAAAAGCTGCAAAAAAAAGAAAAATAGAGGGGAAGAGCTGACGTCCCCCTGCAAGGAGAGGGTGCGTGTTTCGGGCGTTCAGCCTGCAGCGGAGGATGCTGCGGGTGGATCGCGGTCTTTGCCGAGCCATCACCTCTCCTGTCCTCCTCGCTGAGCCTCTCAGGTCAAGAGCTCCGTGGTGAAGCAGCCAATATTGATCCCCGTGCTGCCGATCGCTGTTGTTGTTTGCGCTGGTTGGTGGTGGTGGTAGGGGTTGTGGCGGGGCGCGGAGGCTTGCTGCTGTGCTGTCGGAAACCAGGTGCGATGCCAGAAACGGTACCTGCAGGGTCTGCGCCGTGGTGTGGGGACCTCTCCTGCGCCGTGGTGAAGTGTAACCGGTGGGCCCGGGAGCGTCACCTCCCTGGGGAGCCACCAGCCCCGTCTGGTGGCACGTGCCCAAGCTGGGTGACGTGGTGGCTCGATCATGCGGGACAGCTGCTGCAGCTGCCTGGAGAGGGGTTTCCCAGAGGATTTCTCATTCCAGCCGGGTTTCTTCCCACGTCCGAGCACATCCCCTTTCCTTCCCCAGTGCCTGGCGGTATCGCCTCGGAGTCCCTCACCTTCACCCCGCTGGAGGACATGATATTTCTGAAATGGGAGGAACCGGTGGAACCCAATGGCCTCATCACGCAGTACGAGGTACGTCCCGCCAGCTGCAGCACCCACGGGGGATCCATGGGGACACGGGAGGGTCCCTTTTGGGGGGAATATGGGGCAACTGCTGCTTTCGGTTGTGGGGATTAGGGTTTCTGCAGCGTTACGGCTGCCGTCCTGCTAGCAGGGTCTGTCCCCAGGGGAGTCCTGCTTTTGGGGTCACCACTGTTACCCGGCAAGGGCTTTTCTGATGACCCTCTGCTTTTGATTTACCCTAAAAACCCTCTGCCTTCCAGGCTGTCCCCATGACCATCCCCTCCTCTGAATTCATCCCTTTAACCCCTTCTCTGCCGTCTCTCCTCTCTCCCGTGGCCGCCGGTGATGCTCTGCCCTGTCCCTGCAGATCAGCTACCAGAGCATTGAGTCCTCTGACCCGGCGGTCAATGTGCCCGGCCCGCGGCGCACCGTCTCCAAACTACGCAACGAGACCTACCACGTCTTCTCCAACCTCCACCCTGGCACCACCTACCTCTTCTCCGTCCGGGCCCGCACCGGCAAGGGTTTTGGCCAGACAGCGCTCACTGAGATCACCACCAACATCTCTGGTAGGTTCCCCTGGGCTCCACGCCCGGTGCCGGAGCTTCTCTTCCACATGAGTATGTGATGGCAGCGCCAGGGCCTCCGCTGTGCTCCCGTGGGTTTTTGTGACTGGCTGCTCTTTGTGGTGGCAGCCGTGCTGGGAGACCCCGGTCAGACCCCAGACCCATCCGCTGGGCTGCCTGTGGGCCTCTGGCAGGGGGGTCCGGCCAGCCCAGCGCAGCGATGCTGTCTGAGCTATCAGCATCCAAGCCGGGGATTAATTGGGCTTTGTTAATAAGCCTTGCAGTTCCTGGGGCTGTTTGCTCGTGACAGCGGCGTTGCTATTAACTGCAGCGGCATGAGCTGGACTCAGCGGCTGCATCCCCAAGTGATGGCTTGGGGACCATGGCAGGCACGAGAAGGTCCCCCACCTTGGTCTGGGGGTGCTGCTGGGCTGGCTTGGGCTGGCTTCTGCCCTGGGGTGGGACGCTCACGCTGTGCTGACGCTTCAGAGCGGTGCTGTCCCCGGGGTGCATCTCGAGGCTGGAGCATTCGAGTCGTGCCAGGGTCAGATCTCGCTCCCGTCTCCTCCCTGGGACCAAACCGGCATTCGTACCCTGCCTCAGCGCACGCCTGTGGGTCTTCTCTGAACTATAACGCTTATTCAAGACCTTGAGGAGTTTTCTTTATTTACAACAATAAATTGGCTTCTGCCCTGGTGAGACCCCACCTGGAGTACTGTGTCCAGTTCTGGAGCCCCCAACATAAGAAGGACATGGACCAGCTGGAGAAGGTCCAGAGGAGGGCCACAAAGATGATAAGAGAGATGGAGCACCTCTCCTATGAAGAAAGGCTGAGAGAGTTGGGGCTGTTCAGCCTGGAGAAGAGGAGACTCCGGGGAGACCTGATAGCGGTCTTCCAGTACCTCAAGGAGGCCTAC
>JAAGAY010147423.1:36315-72512 GCA_011801015.1 Ardeotis arabs
GCCCCATCCCTGGAAACATTCAAGGCCAGGCTGGATGGGGCTCTGAGCAACCTGATCTGGTTGGAGATGTCCCTGCTCCTTGCAGGGGGGTTGGACTGGATGACCTTTGAAGGTCCCTTCCAACCCTAACCATTCTATGATTCTATGATTCTATGAACAATTCACATTGCACCCTTTGGTGATGCCTTGCCGTGGGCAAGGCTGCTTGTGCAGCCTGGAGTGGGGGGGCAGCCCCCGGCGCGTCCCTGGGGACCAGGACTCACCCCTGCCCGCTGTCCCCTTTGCAGCTCCCACCTTCGACTACGGGGACATGCCGTCGCCGCTGAGCGAGTCGGAGAGCACCATCACGGTGCTGCTGCGGCCGGCGCAGGGCAGAGGGGCTCCCATCAGGTAGGCTGGGGCTGCGCGAGGGCGAGACCCCCACAAATGGGGTGGCACAGCGGGGCTGAGCGCCAGGGGAAGGGCAGGGCCATCTTTTTAACAAAGCTAACCTATGCCTGGTCCTTGCCAGCACTTACCAGGTCATCGTAGAAGAAGATCGGCCCAAGAAGCTCAAGCGGGAGCTGGGTGGGCAGGAATGCTTCCCAGTGCCACTGACCTTCGATGACGCCGTGTCCCGTGGCTCTGTGCACTACTTTGGGGCTGAGCTGCCCGCCAGCAGCCTCACCGAAGCCAAACCCTTCACCGTGGGGGACAACCAGACCTACAGTGGCTACTGGAACCCGCCGCTGGAGCCCAAGAAGGCGTATCTCATCTACTTCCAAGCCTTGAGCAACCTCAAGGGGGTGAGTAGCTGCGGGACCCTGCTCCATCCGGTGGGCTGTCTGGGGTCCTGGTTGGACCAGGCAGGAGCCCACCTGTGGTCCTGGGCAGAGGGGATCAGAAGAAATGGGACTTTTAGATTCCCCCTCCCTTGGGGCCCCCACTCTGGGCTTACCCCCAGTGTCCTACCCGGGGAGAGCTGGTGCTCGGGACCACCCTTACAGCACGTTGGGAATGTGGCCAGGTGTCCACCTTCCTCCCGGCACCCTTGGGCTGTGCCTGTCCCCCTCCTGGTGCCGACGCCGGGGGTGATGAAGCCCAGCCTCTGCCACCCGCTGTGGTACCGGCCGGGACCCCAGCCAGCGCCGGTGTGGGGGAGACCACATTCCCAGGGCTAATCCTGGGGTGGAAAAGGGCCATTTTGGGCAACAAGAGCTGTTTGTGTGTTACTGGGACCTGCTGCAGAGAGCTCCTGAGAAGCTGCCAAGTTCCCGGGCTGCCTTCTCCCTGCCTGCTGGTGCCTCTTCTCTCGACGAAGCGGTAACAGCCCCACTCCGGCAGCAGCCCCTGCATCTCCCCGGGCTGATTTCCTCCAGGTCCCCACCAGGACCCCCTGGGGACCCTTCTGGGCTTCACCTGCTCCAGCAGCTCCATCCCACCCAGGGGAGGAGGAGCTGTGAAAGCAAAGCGGCAGGACGGCGGCAGCATCCCCATCCTGCCTGGCTCGGTCTTGCGGAAAAGTGCTGGTTTTTGAGTCCTTTCCTCTGCTCTGGGATCGTTCACACCTCGCTGGGTTGTAATTACAGCCGAGAGGGATGCACGGGATCTCGGCTCTGGCTCACTCGGGCATTGCTGAATAATAACTGGTGGCTGACGCGGTTTTATAGCCTTCCTGCTGGGAGGCAGTGGATTTGTCCTGGCTGCCATCAGCCGTGGTGAAGAAGCTGGATCCCAGCTTGGGTTTTTTCTGGTTTTTGTGCCAGATGGAGCAAGAAGCAGGAGAAGCAAGACCTGGTGACCTCGGGGAGAGCGGTGCTGGAGCCGGCTCTGCCCCAGGTGCGCTCCATGGGCAGGTCTTGGTCCGACAGCGGATGGAGCAGTGTTGCCAGCGCTGGTGACCCGAGGGGCTGGAGAATGCTGGAGAAAAAGGCAGTTCTGCTGAAATGGTGCTTTTTATTCTGTAACAGAAGTTGGATACATGGCAAGGTGGAATATTTTAGCTGAACCCATCCCTAAAAATGCAAATGCTGAAACTGTTGGAGACCTGACCTGGAAGCCCTCGCGACAACCTTGGCAGCATGCGCAGAGCACCAGGACTGGGGCTTGAAAACTTCGTTTGATGAAAAAAACCAAAACCTGACGAAGCTCTGAATGATGACCTGGAAGTGTTTTAGCCATAGCTGGTGATGTGCTGGTGACCTGCGGCTCGGCTGGGTCTGCTGGGTCCCTCCTTCGATGGTCCTGAGCTTTGCCGTCCCCTCTGTGCCAGGAGCGATGGCCTCTGCTAAACCTGGGGGTGCTGGAGACAGGTCATTCCGCAGCATCTCTTGGTGCGTGCTCCTTTGGCTCAGCAGCGGGTGCTGCGGCACAAATCACCTGCAGACTCCCTCGGTCTGGGAGTCAGAGCACCAAGGGACCAGCCTCGCGTCCACCCAGCCTCCCCTGGGGCGGGAAGCGGAGCCGCTGGGATGCTCATCCGACACTGACTCCTCTCTTTTTCCTCCGTAGGAAACCCGGCTGAACTGCGTCCGGATCGCCCGCAAAGGTGAGCCTTCCCTCTCCCCGCTCCAGCGGTCAGGGCCGTGCTGGCGGGTGTCGTTGCCGACGGTTGGTGTGCGTGCGCGGTGGTTTATTACGGTGCCATCCTGCGCTCTTGTTTCCTGCTTTCTTTGGTGTCTGGGTTTTTCCCTTGGCTGGGTTTTTCCTCTTACTGCCGTAATCGCGGTGGGAGGCTGGAGCTGGTGGTGCTGGATGCCGAATACGGGGATGAACAAGCTTACGCTGGGCATGACGAAAGGTGGCACAAAGGGACCGTCTCACCCCGTGGGGACCGAGAGGGACTCACCTGCAGTCGCGGTGTGGCACTGCAGAGCCCTGTAACGCCTTGGTGGAATAAAATGTCTTCAAGGAGCAATGTGCATCCCGTGGGACAAATCCCATCTGATCCCAATGCCCCTGGAGCTGAGCGCTGACCCCTCCTGCCTGTCCTTGTCCCCTGACAGCTGCCTGCAAAGAGACCAAGCGTCCCCTGGAGGTGTCGCAGCACTCGGAGGAGATGGGCCTGATCCTGGGGATCTGTGCCGGAGGGCTCATCGTCCTGATTATCCTCCTGGGAGCCATCATCGTCGTCATTCGGAAAGGGTAAGGAGACCCAACGTCGTGGCTGGTGCCTTCATCCATCCCCTCCTCCCAGCTCAGCCCTTCTCCACCACTCCAGCACTAACTGGGAGTTACTGGTGGTGATACTGCTGTGCGGGACAGACTCCAAACCCTCCCTCGAGCTGTGCCTCCGTGTGCTCATGCGTCTCCCTGGGCACGGTGCCCTCCTTGCTCTGTGACACCAGGCACAGCAGGAAGCACTGGGGACCAAGGAGCAGAGTTTCGAGGACGTCCCTTTGCCCTCGGGGCTCTGCAGCTTTCTTCCACTGTTCCTCTCCCCTGCATTTTTCAGGCTTTTGCCTCTTTTTCTGCTGATTCTTGGCTTTGTGCTGCTCTGTTGATTCTGCATCGATGGAAGTGCTTCTGGCCAGGATCGGGCTCAGAGGGGCTCTGGGCCCAGCTCTCCCTGTCCCACCAGCTCACCCTCTGCTAACAGCAGCTGGGAGACCACTGCACGTGCAGCCCTGCACCCCTCCAGCCCCAAATTACAAAAATCAGCTTAATCTGCACTGAGATATTGTCTCTGGGCTTCCGTGCTGCCTTACCCAGGGCTGGATCTGTTCCCGTGAGCGTTGCTGCCTGGGTCCGACCACGCTGGTACCCTGCCATCGGCCTGGGTTAGGGATGGGCCGTGTGTAGTTCCCTTGCATCGAGCTGGCTTTCCTGGAGATGGGGAGGAGGGGAAGGCATTTGAGCTATCGCCCCTTTGAGATGGCAGGAGAGCACCCAGCACCTCCAGCCCTGGGGTGCTCGGCTCTGGGGTGATGGCCAGAAAAAAACCCCCTCTATCCATGGCTCTTGCCCGGACAGCGGTGTGGCGTGTCTTGCTGAAATATCTGGGCAGACTCTGGCTCTTGTCCTGGGCTCCGGTTCCTTGAGAGCGTTGGGAGGAGCAGCATCTCCCCCTGCCTCCGGGGCTGGGCCAGGGGGCTGCCTGAGGCTGCCCGCCCCGGGGTGCGGGTGCTCCGGACCATCCTGCGTCCTCCTGTGCTGCTTTTAATGGGGAACCACTGAGCTTCCAGTGAAACATGAGCGATCCCTGGCTGAGAGCCTTCAACTGGCTCTAATGAATCATTAAAGTTTGGGTGCGCACCAGAGGGGAGGTTATCTCAGGGCTGGTGGTCCCTGGGGACCCCCAGACTGCTCTCTCACCCCCATGGGAGTTCCCCCTCTTCCCAGGTCGTTGACTGGGGAGCTGAGTGGGGCTGCTGCGGATGTGGCCGTGGCCGTCACCGTGGGGTTCACTCAGGAAGGTCGGTGGGGTGGGAGGAAGGAGGACGAGGGCTTTTTGGGACACTTGTCCCCGGGAGCACTGGGGATGCAGCCGCTGTTTCTCGCTCCGAAGCAGCGCCCCGGAAAGCGGCTTCTTGTCATGCGAGGCTCAAAGCGGTGCCGAGCCGGAGGGGCTCTCAAAGCAGGGGAGAAAGGGCAGCAATTACACGGCTTCCCTGCGCAGGGCTCGGGCTGATGGGAGGAAAGTACGTTAACAGCCGCGGGGAGAGAAAAATAGCAGGGCACAACCTCAGCCCGTGTAAATCTGCAGATCTCTTGATGGATTTGTTTGCCCTTAAAGGATTCTTGCTGATTTACACCAACTGGAAAAGCAAGGCTCATAGCATCCCTGCACACAGCGCAGGACTGGCTGGTGGCTCCCTGCCCACCGTAGCTCTGGGACGATGCCCGTGCGTACAGCATCAGATCCGTCCCTGACGGAGCAATTGCCGGTGGTGCCCATGTGTTTTTGGGAGCGATGGTGTCAGGCTGGCGGAGAGTGCGGCTGCTGCATTCCCGTTGCCAGTGCTGCGGGGTGGGAGGAGGAGGAGCAGCTTTGCTTCAGCATCCTGGGGTGAACCTGTTGAAGGACAAACCAGAGCCACAAATCAGACGCGGTGCCGAGGGCCCTGAATTTGAGGCTGTTTTGAAGCTGGGATGAGCTCATAAATCTCCTCTGGAGTGTTTTGCCGTTGGAAAAATACTGATGTGGTGGAATGGAAATGCACCCCCGGAATACGCTTGCTCCTAATAAACAGTGCACTGGAAACGTGACGTCCCAGCCCCATCTCTCCTGCTAGGGTTGCCTGGCCCCTAATCAGCTCCTGGGGGGATGCTGTATGTTTTGGATGCGTTTGCTGTTCAGTCTTAAAAACTGGGATAATCATAGAATCACAGAATCATAGAATGGTTAGGGTTGGAAGGGACCTTCAAAGGTCATCTAGTCCAACCCCCCTGCAAGGAGCAGGGACATCCCCCACTAGATCAGGTCGCTCAGAGCCCCATCCAGCCTGGCCTTGAATGTTTCCAGGGATGGGGCATCCACCACCTCTCTGGGCAACCTGTTCCAGTGATCTACAACTCTCATGGTGAAAAATAATCCTTCGGGCAAGGGTACTGGGGACAGCCCACCGCCCGTGCGGGGATCGTGGTCACCCCGAGAGCCGGTGCCTGGGCTCTGCTGCTGGGATGTCGGCTCCTGCTGGGAGTCAGTAACCTGTGGATGCAAAAGGGAAGCCAGGTTTCTTTACGGTGCATTTAATTGTCTGGCAGCCGAGTTACCCCCGAACCCCCCTTCCCTGTGCTGGAGAAAAGCTGCTTATGCAATCTCTGCTGTTCTCTTTGTTTGCACGCTTGCCAGGAGGAACTACTATTCTTATTCCTATTACCCGTAAGTAATTGTCATTCTCGTTCTCCTTCGCCCTTCCTCCCGGCCGCCCCCCTTGCCCTGCTGCTCCAACAAGTCCTTTTTCCGCCGAGTACGTTTTAAGGGCCTCTTTGGCTCGGGGAAAATCATGCTGTGGAGCTTGTTAAGAGACTGAAGGCAGCATAAAGAGGAAGGGTCAGCACCTCTGGGTTGACTTCTGGATTTTGGCAGCATCTTGCGCTGTCCCGGCCCCACCAAGATGCCGACGTGGGCTCAGATCTCCTGTTCATCCTTTTGTCCTAAATGTCTCGAGTTTGGGGTGTGAGATTCTGTCCCAGCAGGAGCTCCTGGGCTTTCCCAGCATCTTCGTTAGGTGCCTAACAGGGAGCTTGCATGGAAGTAGAAAGCCTCCACAGCAGGTGCTGAGCACATGTGCAGTCAGGGGGTCCATCCTGTCCCTTGGGGAGTGGGTTTGGCTGTCCAGCATGGCTTTTAGAATCACAGAATGATTTGGCTTGGAAGGGACCTTCAAAGCCCATCCAGTCCAACCCCCCTGCAAGGAGCAGGGACATCTCCAACCAGATCAGGTTGCTCAGAGCCCCGGCCAACCTGGCCTGGAATGTTTCCAGGGATGGGGCATCCACCACCTCTCTGGGCAACCTGGGCCAGTGTGACACCACCCTCAGGGTAAAAAAATTCTTCCTTATATCCAGTCTGGATCTCCCCTCTTTTAGTGTAAAACCATCACCCCTTGTCCTATCAATACAGACCCTGTTAAAGAGTCTGCCCCCGTCTTCCCTATCAGCCGCTTGAGGCACTGGGAGGCTGCTCAAAGGTCTCCCCAGAGCCTCCTCTTCTCCAGGCTGAACTCCCAACTCCTCAGCCTGACCTCACAGCAGAGGTGCTCCAGCCCTCTCATCATTTTTGTGGCCTCCTCTGGCCCCACTTCAACAGTCCGTGTCCTCCTTTTACTTCTTGCGCCTGTACTGTGCAGCGCGGTGATGCACGTGGCGTGTTGGATGGTCCGTGTTGCAGCCAGGTGGTGTGGGGTGAAGGGGGGATAATGCCTGGGGAAATGGGCCAGGGGAGAGCTGAGGAGAGCCTCTGCCATGCCAGCCAGCCGGGGAGAGCCTTCACTTGCCCAAGGAGTGCTCCTGGCTGTTCCAGACACGGGGCGTTTTGGGGAGGGGACACTGAGGACGAGCAGCTGGAGTAGCTACAGCTGGCAAGGGAAGATCCATGTGGGGCTGCGACTGGCTTGGGGCACCAGAAACCCAAAGTGTGATGACTGCTGCTGGAAATAATCCACCCTGCTCCCTGAAATCATCTGAGCTTGGTAGCTTTGGGGGGATCTTACAGCGCTGTCGGATGAGCCCTGCTTACATGTGCTGCTTCTGCTTCCCCCCCTTTGCATCCCCTTGCAGAAAACCCGTCAACATGACGAAAGCGACCATTAACTACCGCCACGAGAAGACGCACATGATGAGTGCCATCGACAGGAGCTTCACCGACCAGAGCACGCTGCAGGAGGACGAGCGCCTGGGGCTCTCCTTCATGGACACCCACAACTACAGCAACCGGGGTAAGGACGGGGAACCACGCCACCCCCCCGCTCCCATCCGTCCCATCCAATAATCCCTGAATATCCCAGAAACAGCTGCAATATTTCTCCAAGGCTCGTTAGCAGCTATCGTATCTGTTTTAGCCTGATGTGTGTAGCACGTTGCGGGCTTTTCCATGCCCTGCAAAGAAACCTCCAAGGGCATCGATCTGATCGGTGTCTGTAGCAGCTTTTATTGTCACCCAGATTCTGCTGAAGGGAAAACACTCGTGTTTCTGAGTCTCTGCCTCTCAGCCTCCGGAAGCAGAGATCTGACCTTGTGACTGGGAGGGCTGAGGCCGTTTGTGGGCTCAAATGCTGGCTGCAGCCCCTTGAAGCCGGGTGAACCCCAACTCTTCGCTTGCGCTGAGTTTGACATTTTGCCCCAGCCTTCACCAGCACACCCAGCGTGGCTGTGCTCCACAGCCCTGGGCTTCGAGGGGTTACGGAGCTGCCACGTTCGCATCAGAGGGAGACTGATAATTTAACACCCACTGGAGTATGCATCTCTGTGCTGATTTAGTTGTAAAACAACTCGTCGGATGCCCCAGTTTCAACCATATGCTAATAACATCTGTTACAGGAACTTCAAGATGCTGCTTACCCACAGCTCTTCTCGCCGGCTGCGGGATTAATACACTTCCTGGCATTGTCTCGCGGATAATAGAAG
This sequence comes from Ardeotis arabs, assembly GCA_011801015.1. NCBI lineage: Eukaryota > Metazoa > Chordata > Aves > Otidiformes > Otididae > Ardeotis > Ardeotis arabs. The sequence continues at coordinate 44,365 of JAAGAY010147423.1, forward strand.
CCCAGAGGGCAAACTTTTCCTTCTTTTAATACATCTGGCTAGGTGCATTATTTTTCGGTCCTTGAAACGCTCAGAGGCTGGTGGGTCTCTGAGTGGGCCGAGCTGGGGCTGCTGCTCCTCGGTTTCTTTTGGGAAGGGGGCCGAGGGACCAGATCCTGCTCCCGCTCACTTACTCTGCTGCTGGCTGCTCCTCATCCCTCTGCGTGGTGGAGGAGGAGATGTGGGGAGCTTGGGCTCGCTGCCACAGCTGGGGACAGCCTCTGCTTGCGGCCACCCCCTGCCTATAAGCATCGTTAATTAACGAAGGTCAATGAATGGGCTGCTCGGTGACCGGCTGGGGGCTGTTCCCCCCCAAGCCTCAGTTTCTTTGCATTTAAAAAAGTCACTAATGCTTCTCACGGAAACACGAGCTGGTCCTCAGCATGCGGCTGTGCGGAGCTGTCGGCACCTTGCAAATCCCTGCACTTAGTTTCTCGTTAAACCCAGCGTCCAGTCCCCCGTTGGCCGTGCCACGGGGTGCAGCGTGGCCCTCCTGCGCTGTCCCCTTGGTTCAGCCACGCGTTGGCAGCCGGGGATGGAGGTGTTTCTGGTTGCAGTGGTTGGAGCATCATCTCCTCGGGGGTGCCTGAGGAAGACTCTGCTCTGTGCATGCACTGCACCCGTGCTGCACCCACCTTGCATGGGCAGCCGGGAGGTGCAGGAGAGGGTGAGGGGCTGCTCCTCGTGTTCGAGCAGACCAAAAAAACCCAACCTGGGAGCTTTGCGAGCGAACCAGCAAGGCTGGATTTTAGAAGTGTTGTTAGGGGAAACCACACCATCTCGTACAGCTGCTTCCCAGCAGCATGTGAGCGGTGTTCCAGGCTGGGTGCTGCGGGATCCGTGCCTGCCGTGCCTCTCGGCAGCAGCGGAGAGCATCAGGTTTTGTGTGAACCCACATTTCAGGAGCCGGTGTGGAACCTTGCCCTGACAAATGTAGGCGAGGTCTTAGGCTGGCTCTGCTGGGTAATTATATGGAAAAATCATAAACCCAGGTAAATACTGGCCTAAACTCCTCATTAAACAGCAGCGAGCTCCATTTGTATCACTGCTAGGAATAAGATGCTGCTATCTAGCAGCGAGGAAAATTAACTGTTAAGCTGGACTGGAGACTTGGCAACACAACTTTTCAAGTCAGGACCTTGTGTGAATATTTGGGCACATAGCTCTTCCTTGTCTGGATGGAAATTGATTGCTCCAATCAATGGGAAATAAGTTTATTAAGCCCCTTAAGGTCTTGCCCGCTGATTTCTGTGGTGGTCCTAAAAGGCTGTAGCACACTTGCAGCCCCCTGAGAGAGAGCAGCTGCAGCACCAGCATCTCCTGGGGATGTTTCCAGGTGCCCTCTCGTCCCTCCTCTGGGTGCTGGGAGGTGATGGGGATGAGGTCCAAGGCTTTGCTCCTCTGACGGCCCCCAATTCTCCCTCCCCTTCTGCAGGTGACCAGCGCAGCAGCGTGGTCAACGAGTCCAGCAGCTTACTGGGGGGCTCCCCCCGCCGCCAGTGCGGCCGCAAAGGGTCCCCGTATCACACCGGGCAGCTCCATCCTGCCGTGCGGGTGGCAGATCTCCTGCAGCACATCAACCAGATGAAGACGGCAGAAGGTTACGGCTTCAAGCAGGAGTACGAGGTGAGAGCGTCTTGTGCTGGAGTCTCGGGGAGGGTGGGAGGTAGGATGGACGAGGTGGCACAGGCGGGAGCTGTGTGCGAGGAGAGGATGCTGCAGACCGGGAGCTGCAGCGCTCAGGACAGCGGGAGCCGGAGCTCTCGGCTCTCTGGACTGGACAGGCGTCATCAGCATGTGGGGTGTCCCTGGGTCTGGATCACATCTCTGGGCCTGGCAGAGCAGGATTTAATTGTCAGCTTGAACAGGTCCCTGAGAGGAGGCAAACCAACCCTGCCAGCCCCACCTCCCCTCTCTGCAGTGCGTCATCCCGCCTCTCCCGCAAGGGCTTGGGGGTGCTCCTGCCTCAGGTCCTCCTGGGCACCACGGAATCGCGTTCTTCTGCTCTCCAACACCCTTGTCCTGCGATAAGCGTGGCCGGATTGCGATCCTCTGCAATCAGGCAGCTCCTGAGACCATGGAGACCCCAGGGAGAGGACGCAGGAGAGAGGGTGCTCGCAGGGGGAGGGCGGTCCCCCCACCAAGGGTTATTGGCTGCGTTGTGTCCATCCCACCTCGTTGCGCCGGAGCGCTTGTAAGGGAGCGCGCTATTCCGCATGCCTCTGCCGCAGCGTGCCCAGCAGGGTTGATTTCCCGACTCCTCGATGTCCCACAGGTCTGGCGATTGAAATCTCCCAGTGAAATCACTGTTTAATGCGGAGTTGTTTCAAGTGCAGCAGCTTTTTTCCCCCGCCCCCCTTTCACGTACTGGACAAACCAGGGCTTGCTATAATCATTAGTGCTCCTTGAAAAGCTGCTGTGTGTTCTTAGAACTAGTCGTTTGAAAGCACTCAGATATTATGGGAGGGCAGAAAACATGTAATTTCCTTCCACTTTCCTCCTCTTACGCCAATCTGTGGATGTTACTGTTATTAGGCACAAATCTGTTCTGTGCTGGGGAGAGAAAGGGGCTGGGGAGGTGGGGGGAAAAAAACACAACCAAGCCTAGAAAAAAAACCAGGCAGTATGTAATTCACCGGAAAATGGGACATTTTGTGGGCGCAAGAGGAGCGTGCGGCTGGCAGAGTGTGCTACAGAAATGGAGCTGGGGCTGCGGGACCTGGCTGCTGGGGTGGAGGGACCACCCTGTCTGCCCCGCTCCCCAGGAAGCTCGGGGGGACCCCACGGTCCTGCCCGCGGGTTGTGACAGCCACCCCTTCCTTACAGAGTTTCTTTGAAGGCTGGGATGCTTCGAAGAAGAAAGACAAGACCAAAGGGAGACAGGACCACGTGTCGACATGTGAGTGCCTTTAGCAAGGGCTTAGACACCCTGAACGGCTTGAACAACCTTCTAAAGCCTTTGGGGGCTTTTTTGGAAGGTGTGCGGTCCATGGCAAGGAGTAAACTGGTGGGGTTTGGTTGGTCAAGGGCAGCAGAAAGGTCTTTGCTCAGTGCAAGGGTCCCAGCCTGAGAGCTTCTGTTGGACATGGAACACTGGGGCAAATAGGAGGGCTGGAGCTGGTAACTTTGAGAATGGGACATCCTGGGGCGATGATAACATCACCATTGTCTTCTGGGTGGTGCTGGAAGGCCCCAGATAGCTGAGGGTATGTTTTCTTGTATGGACTGATGAGGAACAGCAGCCCTGCCCCAGGGAGCTTCTGATGTGGACGTGCAGGATGGGACAAAGGGGTTAAAGGATGAGTTTTTAGGACAGAAGACTGGGGAGGGACTTGACCCTGTAGGAGAGAGAATGCTCCTCACCAGCTCACCCACAGTCAGCATGGCATGGCCACCTGGCCCCGTGCTGCATCTCCACTGACGTTCCTGCAGGGATGGAGACACCAAGCCTGGCCCTCCAGGAGCTCTGGTGCTCTCCACCTCCGACATACTTTGCTCTGCAGCTTCATCCCTTCCACTCCAGCACTGTCTGGGGCCCTAGGTGGACACGGAAGGTTGGGCAGAGTTCTCTGCTTGCCTCTCTGGGCTCTGGCCATCCTGGTGCCCCGCTGGGGTGGAGTGCAGGGTGCTGGTGGGTGGTTGCCCTCAGTCTTTGGCAGGAATGGACAGATCTCAGGGAGATACTATGCTGAAGGTTGGACCCCCATGTCCCGGCAGGTCTAAGCTCCCATCTTTGGAAAGACCTCCACCAGCTTGTGTTTATTGCTCCTGAATTCAACCCACCTGCCTGCGCTTTACAGATTCCTGGTGCAAAATGATTGCAAAGGGTGTCCTGGGACCCGGTGGGGTGACACGCCATCCCCCTGCTCATCCCCCCCGGCGCCTGACGGTCCCTTCTCCCCTTGCTTTCCAGATGACCGTCACCGAGTGAAGCTGCACCCGCTGCTGGGCGATCCCAACTCGGACTACATCAATGCCAACTACATCGATGTAAGTGGGGATGGTGCCTCTCTGCGTGGGGTCTGGGCTGGGACAGGAGCTTCCCATGGACTGTTGGGGTCTGTCCAGCAGTGTTTGGAGGAGCTTAGACAGCCCAGGATGGGCTCATCTGCGCATCCCTGAGAGACACCATGAAGAGCCTGCCTGATTTGTTTATGTTCATCAGCAACTTCTGCTTGCTGCATCTCTCCCTTGTCTACTCTGCTCTGTCCCTCCTTTCTTGTTCCTCCTCTCCTCCCCTTTTCCATCCTCTCTTCTCCCCTCGCCTGCTTATGGCCATGGATGTCCCTCCTCCCTGCGCAGAGGGGGCCAAGGGACCAGCGGGGGCTCACACTGGGATACTCCCCGATCCTGTTGGTGCATCTGAGTCTGGGCAGAGCTTGGCCCTGGTGTCCCCCAGGAGCTGTGTCCCCCAAAAGTGATGTCCCCTGTTGCCTCCAGCAATGCTGAGACCGTGGGAGGTGCAAGAAGGCTCCGTTGGGCACAGGGCTCGAGCATCTTCCAGAAGCAGTGGCAAATTCCCTTCTCTTCCCTCCTTTCTAGAGAATGTCCCCTGACAATGGTAGCCCAATGCCACCGTGGTGGGCTCCCGGTACCCGAGCAGTGTCCCCGTGCCTGTTCCCACATGTCTTTTCTCCCCTGTGGCTCTCCGTCACCCGCTCCGGGGCCAGTGCTCTAACCTGTCTCTGATCTCTGCCTCACTAATGTCTCTGTCTCTGATCTTTTTCTCTCAAACCTGTGTCCCAACGGGATCGTTAAGATTCGGATTAACCGAGAAGTAAGTAGATGGTTCTCCTCTCCTCCCTTCTCTGCTCCTGTCTCCTCGCAGGCGTTGTACTGGGCAGCGTGGCGTGAAATAGCATCTGGGAGAGGCAGGCTGGGAAAACTTGGGTATGGTCCGGGGGAGGGGAAGGCGAGGTCTCCGTAGCACGTCTTCCCTGGAGTGGCGGAGAGCAGGGGCTGTGTGCTCGGAGGAGGAGTTCAGTTCAACCCACAGAAATCCCTCGTGAAAGGACCTGTGGTGGATGGAGGAGCTGCCATCACGCGTGTGATGTGGTTGAACTCTGCTGGACCAATGGCCAGGGTGTGGGACACCAGGTCACCGGTCCCTTTGGCAGTGGCCTCGCTGGGATGTGCTCTTAGGGCTGGCGCGTCCCTGGTAGGAGTTGGGAATGGCCCCAGTAAGCGGCTGGGATGAAGGAGTGCGGTGGGGCTGTGGTGGGTAGCACTGTGCTGGTGGCCAGGACCTGGCCCAGAGGATGTGCAGAGTCCCTACAGGTTGGGTGACTGGGAAATGTTGTGTGGGGCTGTGCCCCACCTCTCAAGTGTCCCCTCAACTTGAGGCTGACATCTCTGCTTCCCTTGCAGGGCTACCACAGGTCCAACCACTTCATAGCCACGCAAGGTGAGCCGCCTCCTTCCCCTGCCCTCAGCCAGAGCTTCAGCAGCTCCTGGTTTAGCAGCCGGCTTTGTTCCTGGTGGGATGTAACCTCGCGTGGGCAAGAAGGGGAAGGGATGGGTTGATTCGGGACCAGATGGGGCAATAGCAATGCGGAGCAGCTCCCAGCTGCCCAACGGCACCGTGCATCCCCGGGGGAAGGGGTGAGCTGAGCTAACGTGGAGTGGTTTGGGGTTTGGTTTTTTTTTGCCGAGGGGATGTTAGTGCTGCAGAGGCAGGAGGGGAAACGTGGTGGCATCGTGGCGCTGCCATGGCTGGGCTCCGCTGGCACTGCCCTTCCATCCCCAGTGGCCTTTCCTCCATCCTGCAGGACCCAAGCAGGAGATGGTGTACGACTTCTGGCGCATGGTGTGGCAGGAGCACTGTTCCAGCATCGTGATGATAACCAAACTGGTGGAGGTGGGCCGGGTAAGGATCCCATCCCTCTGCCTCTGCCTCTCGGCTCTGCCTCTCCCTCTCCCTCTCGGCTCTGCCTCTCCCTCTCCCTCTCGGCTCTGCCTCTCCCTCTCCCTCTCCCTCTCGGCTCTGCCTCTCCCTCTCCCTCTCCCTCTCGGCTCTGCCTCTGCCAGAAGCCTCCTCCACAGAGCCAAAACCCCATCCCATCTTCTCCTTGCAGGTGAAGTGCTCCAAATACTGTCCGGACGACTCTGAGATGTATGGGGACATCAAGATCACCCTGGTGAAGTCGGAGACGTTGGCCGAGTACGCCGTCCGCACCTTCGCTCTCGAGAGGGTATGGTCCCGCTCCTGTCCGCCGCAACCTGCCCGACCCTGCGCTTGCGAGCAGAGGACCGACCGCCTTGGGCATCTCTCGCCCTTGCTGGGTTGGCATTTACCAAAACCCGATTTATTTACCCCAACACGAGGCTTCCACCTCCATTGAGGTGCACCTCTGAACCCCGGTAGCAGCTTCCTTTGCCTTTTCCCCGGCTCTGCACCCTCCGCCGGGGCGAGCGGCTCGGCCCCGCTTTGGTTTCGGCAGTGAGCGAGGATCTAATTTCCGTGCGAGCGCCGTGTCGTTGCGAGCGGGGTGAGGAATGCCTTTTCTCCTCCGGGCCGGGGTGCGGGTTCTGTGGCCGTTACTCTCCAGCGTGGGGATGGAGCCGGTGCGATTCACCCCTTCATCTACGGGAATGTGAAATTACTGGCTACTTATAGGGGAGGGAGTTAGACCTGAAGCTGCTGCCGCTGCTTCCTCTTCCTCCTCCGCTGGTTTTTAACCTTCCTGCAGCCGAGGAGGAGGGAGTTGCAGGGCTGCTGAAGCAGCTGACTGCTGTGCGGTCCATCTGGCTGGGTGCTGAGCCAACAAAATCATAGATTCCCGAGAAAATGAGGTGTTTGGGTGGCTTTGCCCTCCCTGTGTGCCCTCACCTCACCCTTCCCTTGCAGCGGGGCTACTCAGCCCGGCACGAGGTGAAGCAGTTCCACTTCACGTCGTGGCCCGAGCACGGCGTCCCCTACCACGCCACAGGGCTGCTGGCCTTCATCCGCAGGGTGAAGGCCTCCACGCCGCCCGACGCCGGTCCCATCGTCATCCACTGCAGGTACGTGCATGGCCACGGGGCAGAGCCGGCTGCGGGGGGACGTCCCGCTCCGGGATGGCGTTGGGTGGGGTATGGATGGCCCCGGGGTGGGACAGCGCTGTGTGCTCAGCCTCTGGCTCCAAATGGTGCTAAAAGCTCTCAATGGTGCTAAAAAAATTCAGCAGGGAAATAGAAAATGTATAAATTGGGTTTGTAACAAGGAAAGGCTGAGGCAGGGAAGGCACCAGGGCTGGTGGTGTGAGGTTGGATGTCCCTCCGTGATGGCACCCAGCTTTAAAATGTCACCACTGGGCTGGTGGGGGCAGGGATAGGGGGCTGCAGGTGGTCCAGGGGGGCAAGCAGGGAGCAGCTCTTTTTTGGGGGCTGCTCCAGCACCCGTTAGTGATGACATAGCTCTGTCCCTGTGGGTGAGGGTGGCACGGGGGGGTGGGCAGCTCGATCTCTGCTGATGGTCAGGATGTTGGGTCTGGCTGAAGGGAGAGGCAGGGAGGGACAGCAGGACAGCCCCGTTCCTGGAGTTACCCGCAGAGCTGGGAGGTACTGGTGGCACATCTGAGCAGCAGCCGTGGCTTTCTGTCCCCGAGCAGGCGTCCCCACGCGACGGGTTAATGGCTCTTCCTCCGCTGGGCAAACAAGGAGGAGCTGATGAGCAGGAGGGGATTTTTTTTTTTCTTTTTTATTTGGTTTCTCCCTGTCAATTGCCTCATCAGTATTCATTCACCAGCAACAGCGAGTGTGATTAGTGCCTGTAGCCTGTAATCACTGATAATCACGAGGAGTGATTCATCAGCCCCAGAAATTAGTATTTCACTGGAAGACTTTGTACGAAAGGAGCAGGGGGAGCAGTTCTGTTCCCGATGTGTCGAGGGCGGGTCGCTGCATCAATAACTCTTTGGCTGCGAGTCCAAGCATGCCAGGATTTGGGATATTGGTGCTGCTGGATCATCTGGCTCCAGATCTGTATTTTCCTGTCCTAAAGTAAAAATGAATCTTAGATGTGGGTGCCCACCCTCCCACTCACCCCCTGACCGTCACACAGCCCCTGGGCTACTGTGTGTTTGGGCGGGTGCTGGGGAGGGTGGTTTAAGGTAAAAAAAGCTGTGGTTATGATGTACGAGGTCCTGGCCCTGCCTGGACCCCGGCTGCCCCCACACCCTTGGGCAGGGCCCTATGTCGAGCTGTCACCCACACGGACCTTGCTCCGTGCCTGCCGGCGTCTTGGGCTGCCCGTGGATGCCGTGCGGTTTGGGAACGCCTTTGCTGTGTTTTCCCCCTCCACCCCCAGCGCCGGCACGGGGAGGACTGGCTGCTACATCGTGCTGGATGTCATGTTGGACATGGCGGAGTGTGAGGGCGTCGTGGACATCTACAACTGCGTGAAGACCCTGTGCTCGCGGAGGATCAACATGATCCAGACGGAGGTGAGCGGGCGCTGGGGACGGCCGGGGATGTCTGGGGCTGCTGTCACCGGCAGGTTGCAGAGGCTCAACCCTCTCCCCGTTCCTCCCCGCAAAAAGGAGCAGTACGTCTTCATTCACGACGCCATCCTGGAAGCTTGCCTGTGTGGGGAGACCAGCATCCCCGCCAGCGAGTTCAAGCCCACCTACAAGGAGATGGTGAGGATAGAGCCGCAGAGCAACTCCTCGCAGCTGCGGGAGGAGTTTCAGGTGAGCGGCCCCAAAATCCCTGCATCTCCCCTGCAGCACCCGTTTGCTCCTCACCCTCCTGGTGCCCACCGCTGCTGGGACCAGCGGGATCTGGCAGGGGTGTCTGGCCCTGCTGCGGGCAGGGAGCTGAGGGGAGCACGTGTACCCCCAGACGCTGAACTCGGTGACTCCTCACCTGGACGTGGAGGAGTGCAGCATCGCCCTCCTGCCCCGCAACCGGGAGAGGAACCGCAGCATGGACGTCCTGCCGCCCGACCGATGCCTTCCCTTCCTCATCTCCGTGGACGGAGACAGCAACAACTACATCAACGCGGCCTTAACCGATGTGAGCGTGCTGCGGGGAGGGAAGGGGCCGGTTCGCATTGTCTCGGGCAACTTTTCACAGCAAAACCTCGCTTGGTTTGAATTTACAGCGTCGTTTTGCACAAGGGCACGAAGGCACACGGCAGCCCCCAGCTGTGTGTGGGGGCGGAAGGGCTGGGACCAGCGTAGTGGGGTCCATCACCCCTTCTTTTGTGTAGCGGCGTCTTACTTGTCTTGAAAGAGCTTTTCACCTGCTCTCGCAAGCCGCACACGAAGGATCTTTCTTCATTTATTTCGTAGCAAAATGGAGTGCAGGAGGGAGAGGAAGCTCTGGGAAGGGTCGGTAGCGTTGAGTCCCGCCGCGTGCTGCCAGCACCCTGCTGTGCATCCTCCTGCCAGTTCTCCCAGTGCAATTCAGGGGGCTCCAGACTGGTCCCGAAGCCACTCTGCATCCCCCTGGTGTGGTCAGGAATGATGCCTGTAATGGCAAAGCTGTTTCCTACCTGCTGACTGCCACAAAGCAGAGCAGAGAGAATGCTGCGGTCTCCGAGCCTGCACCGAGCGCTGGGTCATTTACCGCCAAAACCACTTACCCGTCCTTGAAACGGGCCGGGGTGCTTTGCACGGGCGGTGCTGAGCCCTGCCGCACCCCGAGCACCTTCCCCAAACCCTCCTGGTCGCAGCTGAGCGCTGGCATCAGCCTCAGCCCTGCATTTTTTTTTTTCCCCATGAGTCATTTACCTTTGTGCAGATCTTGTCTCCCTGTTCCCGGCTCTCGCAGCGAAAGACCGTTTGTAAAGCAGAGGTGGCTGCTGGCGACGGGGGAGCAGCAGCCGGCGAGCTGCGGGCTTTGGCTGTCGTGGAACGGGAGCTTTGTTTTCAGCTTGCCTCGTGTTTGCATATCCATTGTATTTTTATACATCACTGAGCCTCCCTTAATCTCTGCTACAGGGTCACGGAATAGAAATTTCTTTACAGACAGAAAAAAACCCTTTGGGTGAAATTCTTGCTGAAGGGATAAAACCCATTTCTTTCTTTTGGGTGGGGGGAAGAAGAAAAGTCAAAGTGTCATTTTCTCTAAGTGCCAAAGCAGTTTGCTCGCTCAGTCTGTCCGGCTGTCAGATGAGGCTGGTCTGTGCTGCCCATCAGCGGTGCCGAGCGCTCCGCCGGTGCTGGCGCTGGCTGGCAGAGCCGCGCTCTGCTCCGCGCCGGCTGCCGGCGTTTACACGGTGCCGAAGGACTGCGAGTGCCAGGGACAGCCTGGTCAGCTCCGGTGAAATCCCCCTCGCCCCGCCGCTGCCATCGCCCTCCCTGAGGGTGGAAAGCGAGGGGCTCGCTGCCGCCCCACGGACCGGGCAGGGGGAGAGGGTCAATAAGGAATTGCCGTGAGCCAAATGAGGTTTTGCAGTGGCCGCAGGACTCCCTTCGCAGAGAGCGGTGCTGACTGGCCAGCACAGAGCATTTTCTGCTCCGTTCCTGTATCTGAGGAGGCTTTAGCTAAGCTGTGTTGATTTACAAGTCTGATGCAGTGCCGAGCCCGTGGGCTCCCCATCCCTCGCCAGGCTGGTGTCGGGATGATTGAGGAGTCAAATCTCGTTCGAAGCACAAATGAGAAGTGCAGTCATTTTTTTCTTGCAGTCTCTAGAGATCTTTCATTCTGATCTCCTTTCCTCCCCGAAATGACCGTTGAGCCCGTTACCTCTTTGCTGCTCTTGGTGCCCAGAGATGGGGTGGGTGGGAGCGATGACGTGGGTGATGCTTTCGCTCGAGGCTGGGGCCATCTGTCAGCCATGGGTTCTGCTTGTTCTTGGCTCAAAGGTGACATCTCTCCCCTAGTTATTTGTGCGAAACACCCTTCCCTGTGAGATCCAAGAGCAGAAAGTGGGTGCTTTCATCCCCACCAAGGGCAGGGATCACTTAGACCTCTTTTTATAGCATCTCCCCAGCACCAGCGCACAGGGGGACCAGGGCCATGCCAAGGAGGCCAGCTCCGCTCAAGCATGGAGAAGATGACTTTGGTGGCACTCATCTGTTTTTTTTGCACTGGTTTTTTGGGGGGTATGACAGCAGTGGCTTCAGCGCTGCCGCCATGTCCTTAACGGTGCTCGTCTTCCCTCTCCGCAGAGCTACACCAAGAGCGCTGCCTTCATCGTCACCCTGCACCCGCTGCAGAACACCACCACCGACTTCTGGCGGTTGGTGTACGACTACGGCTGCACCTCCATCGTCATGCTCAACCAGCTCAACCAGTCCAACTCCGCCTGGGTGAGTGCTGCCGCCTCGGGGACCGTGCCGACCCCGCAGGCCTTGTCCTGTTCCATCCCCAGTGCCTTGGCAGCGCTGCGGGCCCTGCCTTGCTCGCTTGGCTCCCTCTCCTCTGCGAGGGGAGACGAGAGGGGCTGCGGCACCCAGGATTTGTCCCTTGTAAGCACAGGGGTGGCCAGCTGGAGCCAGAGATGTTCGACAGCAGCAAGCCAGCCTGGCTTCGTTGCGTTGGCGTTGCTTTGCTGTACCGGAATCTTTGTGAACGCCTCGGGGAGATACAAGGTTAATGACAAGTCGTTATAAAGAACTGATTTTATCTTCCTTTTACCAAGGGGAAACTGAGGCACAGGGGATTTCCCACTTTCAGCCTCCAAGGGCACTGGTGGCTCTTGTGCACGCTGCTTTGTGAATCAGCCTCCTGCAAAGCGGCTGTCTGGTGGCTGTTAGGTGTGCTGGGATGTGCAGATCTGCCGAGCTGGAGGGGAGGTGTCCCCCGTCACCCGGGGGAGAGGGGACCGTGCTCAGCCTTGCCTGGCTTCGCTCTCCCAGTGCCCCAGGGGGATGCCTGGAGCGCTCCTGCCACCGCCAGAGCGGGTGTCAAAGTCCACTCCCGGTCTGTAATGTTCATTCAATGAGAGAACTTACTGGATTTTTACATAAAATGAGTGTTACAGACTCCTAGTGGATATCTGGAGAAGAGCTCGTTAGCTGGCTTCTTTTATGATACACGACATCAGTGACCCAAAACAGCGATTGTACCGTTCATCGCAAGGGTGCAGGTGGATGTGGCACCGGTACCGAGCGGTGCGTAAATACGCTGATATTTATTTATATATTTATGTATTTATTTGTGCTGGACACGCGCAGAGCTGTGGAGCACACCCAGCCGTCCCGCTGTGCTGAGCTAATGCCACGTGCTCCAAAGGACCCTTCCATGGGATGACGTTAAACACGAAGACCCTGAACATCTAGGGATGTCCAGGACAGGTCTCTCGCCTTGCGGAGCTTTGCCAGGAGGGGAAGCAGGGCTGCCCCCGAAGGGCTTCCCAGCTCATATGCTCGCTCAGAGGGGTCACTCTTCAATCAGGTTCATGTTTAACGAAGCGATCTGCCCGTGGACATGCTGAAATGAGCAGGTTTGTGTGATTGGAGTCGTTGGAGAGGCCGCTTCCAGCACCGGCAGCTGGAGCTGTTTGGGCTGTGTAGAGCTTGACGATGGTGATGAAAAGGTTGAGTGTTTATGGGTGAGCATCAGGGGAAAGGCCAGCAAGGCAGATATCATGGTGGCAGTCTGTTGTAGACCACCCCAGCAGGATGGAGAGAGATGAAACAGTCTGTAACCAGCTAGGAGAAGTCCCATGATTGTTAGCCCTTGTTCTCATGGGGGACTTAATCTTCCCAGATGTCTGCTGGAAATACAGTACAGCCAAGAGGAAATAGTCTGTAGGGGGTTCCTGGAGTGTGTGGAAGAGAACATCCTGACACAGCTGGTGAGGGAGCCAACTAGGGAAGGCACCTCGCTGGAACTGTTGTTTGTCAACAGAGAAGGACTTGTGGGTGATGTGGTGGTTGGAGGCCATCTTGGGCAGGGTGATCATGAAATGCTAAGAGTTTTTGATTCTTGGAGAAGTAAGGAAGGGGGGTCAGCAGAACTGCCACTTGGGACTTCCGGAGGGCAGACTTTGGCCTGTTTAGGAGACTGGTTGACAGAGTCCCTTGGGAGACGGTCCTGAAGGGAAAAGGAGTCTAGGAAGGCTGGATATTCTTCAAGAAGGAGATCTTCAAGGCACAGGAGCAGGCCATCCCTATGTGCCGAAAGATAAGCCAGAAGAAGACTGGCCTGGCTCTACAGAGAGCTTCGGCTGGAACCTGGGGAAAAAACTTTATGAACTTCGGAAGAAGGGGCAGGCGACTCAGGAGGACTACAAAAATGTTGTGAGGTTATGCAGGGAGAACAGTAGAAGGGCCAAAGCCCAACTAGAACTTAATCTTGCTACGTGGTAAAGACAATAAAAAGCGTTTCTATAAATACATTGACAACTAAAGATGGGCTAAGGAGAACCTCCATCCTTTATTGGATGCAGGGGGAAACAGGAAAGGATGAGGAAAAGGCTGAGATACTTAATGCTTTCTTTGTCTCAGGTCATTAATAGTAAGACCAGTTGTTCCCCAGGTACTCAGCCCCCTGAGCTGGAAGACAGGGAGCAGAATGCAGCCCCCAGAATCCAAGGGGAAATGGCATCTCCAACACCCGGTTTGACACAAGTGACGTCCCGCGCTCTGGATTAGTGTTTTTAACATTCATGACTTCATCTGGGACGTTTGCAACTGTGAACCTTGCTGGAACTAGTGTTCCCACTTTGATCTGCTTCTCAATGACTTTGTGCAGACCTGGAAAGCTCTCAGATGCTGCTGAAGATCTCAGATTTCTGTAACCCAAGCGACTGATTCAGAAATACCAATTTTAAAGTCATCGGGACAAGGTGTGAGGTGAAATAAGTTTGTCTACTGCTTCCCGGTGCCGGTTCACTTGGCTATTTTCCTCTTCATCTGGCGTATGGATGCTGAACTTGGGAGGTGGAACCACGTACTCAGCGCTGTTACCTTGGGACGTAATTTAGGGAACCTTTCCTTGATTGGACTGTGCTGTGTAATGCTGCATGTTTACTGCAAACCTGCCAACTGGGGATATCATTTCTCAAAAAATCATTAAGGTTGGAAGAGACCTCCAAGATCATCAAGTCTGACCATCAACCCAACACCACCATGCCTGCTTAACCACGTCTATACATTTTTTTAACACCTCCAGGGATGGTGACTTCACCACTTCCCTGGGCAGCCTGTTCCACGCGAGCGCTGTGATTTTTCTTTTGCATAAACGCCAGCGCAGCATGGAGCACGCTCCACAGCAGGAGTTACAGGTCTGCTCTCGCCAAAACATGACATTCCCTGTTCTGTGGAAAGGAAGGGGATCATGAAGTAGCGTCTCATTCAAATGCCCCGGTTAAACCCCCTAGTCTAGTCTAAAGCAAGCCTTAGCCAATGCTGGTGGGAGAGGTTCTTCCTCCAGTTGGTCCAAGTGGTGACTCCTGCGGGACAGCTTTATCGCTCTGCTCGCTGCAGGGCTGTCCTGATCTCCAGATGGGCAGGAGAAGCCCAAGCCTTCTCCCTGCAGCCCCACTGCCCCTTGAGTCGGTCTGAGCTGGGGGAGGACGGGGCACGGACGCCCTGAGAGCTCGGAGGGGTTGGTTTGCTGTGAGCGGCCCTGGGTGCTGGGGCAGCTCCTGGGTGAGCCCCAGCTCGGCCTTTGGCTGGGTTTTGCCGGGTGCAGCGCTGGTGCCTGGGGCCTTTGGCATCTGTGGGCTGGAGCCAAACCCTTCACGTCCCTGAGGCAGCCCCCTGCCCCGGGTGTGGAGACAGCGACCGTGAGACTGTAGAGATGGGACAAGAGAACTGGAAAGGCTTTATTTTTGGGAACAACCACCAGTGTGTTACTACTTATTCCTGACAGCTATCCCGTACTCCTTACACCTATTCCTACGTATTTCTACGCTTACTCGCTACCTAAAACTGCTGCCGTTTCCAGCCCAGCCCGCGCTGGGGCCCAGCCCCGGGAGAGGAGTTGGTTGCTATCACTGCAAGAAGACAGAGAGAGATGTGAGAACTGAGCGTTTGCACCAGGAAAGACAAACAGGGGCACTAAAAAGGGCATTTTACACCTCGAGTTTCGGCTGAATAAAGTGTTAGGGTGTGGTTCTGTTGAGTACAAACCACCTTTGTGTTTTCGGCACGTGGGAGCAGAGGAGGGAAGGATTTTCAAAAGCCTAAAAACTGATGGAGAAACCCAACTACTCCTGGTTTCCAGGCCCCTCAGCGTGGAATGGACGCGTCGGGAATAACGCTGATGCTGACGTGTACCTTGTCAGCATTAAGCAGATGCCCCAAGAGGATTTAAACTTTTGGTGCAGCCAGATACAGAGCGAGCACCAAAAAAGTACGATACGATGGGTCTGCGTTTCCATTTCACAGGTTCAAAGTAAGCAGAAATCGCCAAAATCTGTTTTGTCAGCATTTCTCCTCCTCTGAAATCCCACGTTGAGAATTCCTGAAAACCATCCATGAGACAAGATCCGGCCATTTGCTCCCATCCCCGTCCTTGCTCCCTGCTTTGTAAAAGCTCGTTTGATCTGAACGTGGCCCTCTCCCCACCCGATCTCCCGGGGGTTCTTCCATGTGCAGAGGACCCGACGTACCTTGCCCAGAGCAGAACCTGCTGCTGGAGCTTCTTGAAGCTCCTTGGTGGAGACAAATAAGAACAAATCCCTTTCCATTTTGCGGAAGCCATGGAGGTTAAGTTGGAGAAGGAAATCTCTCATGGGCTCGCTTTCAAAGATCTTCAGGGCTCCTCTCCTCCCCAGCACTTCCTTCCTGAAGAGTTTTTCTGCGATGACGCAGAAATCATCATTGCCCCACCAAATGGACTGGAAGCGATGGCTGCTGCTGATCTTCCAGAGCTTCTGGAGGAACAGGTGGGCTGAAGATGGCTGGTGCTGGCACAGATCTCCTCCCAGAAATGATGGCGTATGATGGGCAGCCAGGATTCCTCAGGCAAACCTTGTCAGGCGATTTCTTCTGGGAGCAGACCAGTGGCAGCATCCCAAGACACTTGCGTCTCACCTCCTGTACGGCCCGGAGAAGCTGAAGCCACCCACCAGTCTGGCTCCGCTGGCTCAGAAGCCCAGGGTGTCTCTGGTGAAGGCAGCTCCATTTTGTCTCCTTCTTTCACAGCCTGGCTGCAGCTTCCAGCTTGGCCCTTTCCCCGGCTGCCAGGCTTGGCCCTGCCGCTCAGCAGAATGAGGAGCTGCGGCCCCGGCTGCCCGGGGAGTGCTCCAACGTCACAGCGACGGCGGCTCCAACGTCACAGCGACGCCGGCGTTGCTCCAACCTCACTGTGACGTCACAGCATGGCCCCGTCTCCTAGCAACAGGCAGTGGAAGACAGAAGAAGTTTCTGGAAAGCCCTGTTTTCCTGTCGCGGGGAGAGCTGTTCTGAGCCCAGAGTGAATCCCAGGGTGTTTGCGCTGGGGTGTCCTGCTCGGGCCGTGCTGCGTCCCGCCGCCCCGGGAGCTGGTCCCCAGGGAGGGGTGGGGAAGGAGAAGGCTGCAGCGTGGGGCGTTGCAGTGCCCCAGACCTGAAGATTTTCCCCGGGCACCTTCCCCCCGCGCAGAAACGCCCGTCCCCTGCTACGGAATAGCGCACGCTCTGTGATGTCAGTAGCGCTGCTTCTGCCGTGGCTGTCCGTGCGCCCAGGCGATGCTCTCAGCTCTCAGCAGGCTCTCCGCTCTGCTCCGTAGGATGAGTTACAAGAGAAACGTTCCCTAAACACATCCTGCAAATGAAATCAACTGGTGCTCGGCACCCCACTCCTTACTGGAGTTGGGTTCCTCTCCTTTCCTTTGCTACAGAACCTTTAGAACCAAGACCAGGAGACCCAGTGATGTTCTTTCAACTCTGTTAAGCCGTCAACCCGGTCACTGCGGGAACAGTGACTTTCCATTTCGGGATAGTGAAATTGTAAGGGTCCAGTTGTGTCAGCTTGAACGTTTCCAAGTCCATGCGGCCTGATGGGATTCATCCCAGAGTACTTGATTTGGCAGATGTTACGGCAGGACTGCTCTCTATCATCTACCAAAGGTCTTGGGAGTCTGGCAGTCCCTGCTGATTGGAAGCTAGCCAGCGTTATTCCTATCTACAAGAGAGCATGGAGGAAGGCCCAGGAAACTCCAGAGGTGTTAGTTTGAGCTCAGTACCTGGCAAAATGATGGAGAAGATCATAATGGGTGCTACTGAAAGGCATTTAAAGAGCAATGCCGTCATAAGGCACAGTCAAGATGGGTTCACCAAGGGAAAGTCCTGTTTAACTGCTCTTACATCCTTCTTTGATAAGGTCACCCACCTCATGGATGAAGAAAAGACAGTGGATGTAGTTTTTCTGGATTTTTGTAAGGGTTTTGATGCTATCCCTCACAAGCATCCTTCTGGACAAGTTGTCCAGCTGTGAGATGAGCAGGTCCAGAGTGTGCTGGGTGAAGAACAGGCTGAGTGAAGAACAGACAGCAGGGCTCCAAGGGTTGTAGTGAATGGGGCAACAGCTGGCTGGGGACGGGTCACCAGCGGTGTTCCTCGGGGCTCAGTCCTAGGGCCGGTGCTGTTCAGTGTTCATAGCAATGATCTGGATGGAGGAGTTTGATGAATTATTAGCAACTTTGCTGACAATACCAAACTAGGAGGTTGTGTTGACTGTCTTGAGGGACGAGAGGCCTTGCAGAGGGCGCTGGGTAGATGGGAGCATTGGGCAATCATCAGTGGCATGAAGTGGAACAGGAGCAAATGCCGGATTCTGCACCTGGGAAAGGGCAACACTGGGCATGAGGATAAATTGGGCGAGGATAGGCTGGAGAGCACTTAATTTTCCTTAATAGGGAACCTTTAGAACCCAGACCAGGAAACTCGATGATGTTCTGTCAACCTTTGAAATGACACCCTCTCTGCAGGACTGTGTGTTTTTTCAATAAAGGAAAGGTTTGATTTAGCTTTTGTAGGAACTGGTGCTTCTCTTCTCAGTAGCTCGTACAAGTAACGTACTGAGCGTGTTGGCTTCGCTGACGTCCATCGTGCAAAGGTGACGGCATGCAAACAGAAATGAGGACCAAGGCTTTAGCTATGGGCTGTGGCCTGTGAGATGGCGAGCAGCCGATCGTGAGCTGCTCAGGAGTTGCTCTGGGCAGAGCTATGAAGGCGGTTTTCAACTGGAGGTGTGAGAACCCAGTTCTGGTGGTGGCTGTTGGCTCTCTGTGCCTCTGTGAGTCCAGAGCAGAGGGTGTCGGTGCAGACACCAGACTTACTGGTTTCAGCACGAGGACGGGGCTGGGCATTGCTGCATCCAGCCCTGGCCAGCGTTGGCAGCTGCCCCGAGCCTTGCGGGCTTTGCTCCCGATGGGCCGGACCCGCCTGGCTTCCCTCTGCGTGCAGAGAGGGGCTGAAGCCGGGAGGATGGAAGGGCTCTGCCTGTGAGCGTGGCTGCGGAGGAGAGCAGCGACGTTGCCCGAGCAGTGGGCAGGTCCGGCTAGGGGAGGGCGACTGATGGCCCTGCCTGTGTTTCTCACCTCGATTCGCGTTTACTCTCGCGTGCGCTGAGATGCCTGCCAGGGACCAAGCGCCCCTTCGAAACCCCAGCGGTGCCTCCGCTGTGATCGTCCAGCACCTCCTGTCTGCATCACGTCAGCTGTCAGCTGAACCCAGCCACGGCGGATCACAGCGGGGAAGGAGGCAGCAAACCTCATTTTATTTCCCTCTCACTACCCGGTCTTTCATTCCATGGCGCAGAAATGCCCTTCGGCCTTGCAGGAGCTGCCCGCTCCTGTGCCGTCCTCCCCCAGGTCCCCGTCCCCTGCAGTGGCTGCTCTCCCCCAATGGGGACTCTGCCGTTTTTTGTTATTATTCAGCCCCATTTCCCTCTCTCTCCGGACGTCTGTTCTTCAGGGATGTCTGTGTTACAATATTTATCTGGATCTCAAATGTTTACCAGTTTCAGGCCAACAGGTAATAAATCAGCCTTTACAGCAGGCGGCTCTGGAAGGTGACTTGGAGGGTACATCCCTCCCTTGAACCGCGTCTTGCCGAAGAAAGTTTTAATATCCAAATTATAGCTCTGTGTCTAGAAGGCTTAGAGATCGTGGAGATTTATAGCCCCTATTAATAACCAATTATTTCTCCAAGATGTTTGCCGTGCAGTTAGGCCCAGGCCGTTAGAAGGCCTGAAATGCTAAATGCCCTGTTAAAGTGCGGTGACAAACATATATTTTGTGTCGATGCTGGTTTCCCAGCTGTCACGGTGTGAAAACAATCGCATCTGTGACCCTTGGACCGAGCTGTCCATCAGCGCTGTGCTGGACACGTGATCGGGGAGCTGGCGTCGCTCCGCAGGCCTTCCCTGGGCTGCAGGCTGGGGTCGCCTTGACCTGGAGGGGTGTCCTGGCCATGGGGAGAGGGTGACTGTTGTCCCCTGTTGCTGTTGCTCCTGATGGCAGAGCTACTTCTGAAGCTGGTGGGGTTGGACAGCGGGCTTGGAGCAGCCAAACCTTGCTCCATCGCAGTGCAGGATCGGGCCCGTGCTTGCCAAGGCAGGGACCATCCTGCATCCTCCTGGACCAGCAACGTCCCATCACCAGGAGCATCAGCTGTTGTGGTTGTGCAGTGGGGAGAGGGCTATGTGGTGCTGGGGGGTGGACCTGACCTTTCAGCTTTGATCTCTCAATAAGCTGAGGCCACCCAGAATTGTGGCTCCAGCATCCCATCTTGGGGCCACCTCTCAATGTCCAGTGCCAACCACTCCATTCACTCGACGTTGCCTGTGATGCATGATGCCCTTTCCCCGTGTCCCAGTGCACGTCCCTGGTCACAGCGAGCTGTCCCTCTTCTCTCCACAGCCCTGTTTGCAGTACTGGCCTGAGCCGGGGCTCCAGCAGTATGGCCCGATGGAGGTGGAGTACGTTTCTGGAGCAGCGGATGAGGACATCGTGTCCCGTCTCTTCCGAGTCCAGAACATCACACGGGTGAGGGTCTCTCCTCTGGCTCCATGCCAGCGCAGGGTGGTGGGTTGGTTTTGTTAGCCGCTGCTTTGGGGAAGGGCTGGGGTGTCACCAAGAGCTGCTTTATGTGAGTGAAGACCTTTGGAGAGCAGAAGGATGATGCATCTAGTGAGGCCATGCGCTCCTAGAGCTTGGTGTTGCCTGGCCAGGTAATTCTCCGTATAAACTAACAGAGTGGTGCCTTCTTCAGCCTAATCCAGCTCCTCCACAGGATGCAGCCCCAGCTCTCCTTTTTTTTTTTTTTTTTTTTGGAGAAAATTGCTATTGGCTCCATCCAACCTTTCTGGAGTTCACGGCTCCTTGCAAGATTTTAGATAACTCTGTGGGAAGTTTTGTCATCCTGCCTGGAGGTCCGTGTCTGCCCTGCCACGTGTGTATCGCAGGATGGAGACTCCCTGCACTCTGCTGGGACCAGCAAAGCCCTTTTTGCTTGCAGGGTGAGAAGATCCACAGAGGTTTTCACCTGCTGTCCCTATTGCATTGACACTTGGCTGGTTCAGCTTGCCTTGAAATGAAGAGAAAGGCAGTGAAATGGGACAGGGACTGCGGTGAACAGCCCACGTGGGCGCAGAGCTGTACGTGGAAAAAAAAGGCTGATTTAACTACAAAAGGCAGCCGTGAAGAGGTGCCATCCCTGAGGTCTTTAAATCTCCTGAGAATTGTCAAGAGGCTGAGGCCAATGCCACCCTGGAGCTCATCGGGCAGATGGGAGCTGGGGAGCTTGGAAGGGAGCGTGCGGCTTGGCTGCCGGCCCGGCTGGGAAGGGTGCTTTGGCGTGGGAGCTGGGTCGGAGGAGATAAATCCTGATTATCTGGACTCTGAACACACAGTGGGTTTTGGTTGGCACTCCCCGTGGGAGCAGCTGGCGTTTCCTGGGTGTCAGCACAAAATCCTCCACCAAATGTGCTTTGCGCTCAGGTGGTGGAATATACCCCACGCTGAATTAAAACACAGTGTGATTGAGATCTCTGGATCTAAGAAGAGATTTTCCCAGGCAGCAGATCGCTGCAGGAGCTGCTTCTTGCCAAGCCTGCCTGGCTGGAGAGGAGCCGGGCGTTGGGGAGTGTCCCAGGTCCTCCAGAACCAGAGAAAGCTTTCCTCTGAGCTTCAAAACGGACCCCAAAGCTTTCCTTCTGGGGCTGTTGGAGGAATTTTCTCCTATTTTAACTCCACTTAGTTGTTTCTTCTCCCTCTGCCTTCCTGGCTTCCAGCTGGAAGCAAATGCTTGAGCCCAGGGAGGTCAACCCATCCCAGCCACGTTGCTGACCCTCATTGGAGCTCCCCAAAAGGTTCAGAAAAGCCTCTGTGCATTTGGGGTGCGCTGGTGGGGATGGGCACCAAATGTTCCCAACACGCCCCCACCCCAGGCTGGGGGGGCCCTGCAGAGCCGCAGGAACACCCGGTCCCGCTGGTCTGGTGCTCGCCCCCTGCATCGGGCATCTGAAATGGGGCGGACAGAGCCCTGCAGAGCTGGAGATCCCTCATCTGCCTCTGTTTCCCCCTTTCTCCTCCGCTGCGTGCTCCTCACACATGTGCTGCCGTGCTCCGGGATGCGGCTGGGGTGCGTGACCCGTGCTTTTATCCCATCAGGCGCTCCCGCTGCCCCCAGTACTCCAGAGCAAGAGCCCACATCTGCCTGGCTGACGCCTGGCCTGGTTTAGCTTTGCGGCTGTAATCCTCTTCCTTGGGCCTGCTAACCAGATTAGGTTTCAAATCTAACCAGATTACCAGGGTATTAAGGTGCACTTCCACCGCCCCCCACCGCCGCGGTGGCAGCTTCTCGTCAGCCTCCTGGTTCACAGCGAGCGCGGCAGAAACGTGTCCCCTCGGATCTCCTGTGTGCAAGATGAGGACGTGATGGGCAGGCCTTGGGGGTAGGCTCAGGGGTCTGCTGACAGGTTTTAGGAGATACAAGACAGCCCGAGATGCTGTGAGTTAGGATAAACCACGTCAGCGGAGCTACCTGGGGCGCGATGGGGTGGTGGGAGCAGTGGGTCCACCCCTTGCCCTCCAGCAAACCTCCCGAGGGGGTAAATGGGGGCAGCCCATGGGTTCACGCTGATGGGATTTGCGTTTCTAGTTGCAGGAGGGGCACCTGATGGTCCGGCATTTCCAGTACCTGCGGTGGTCAGCGTATCGAGACACCCCAGACTCCAAGAAATCCTTCCTGCACCTCCTGGCCCAGGTGGAGAGGTGGCAGAAGGAGAGCGGCGACGGCAGGACAGTGGTGCACTGCTTGTGAGTGTCAGCTGGAGAGGAGGGGGCTCTGGCGTGGGGGGAGATGCCACCAGCTTGCGTGTCCACAGTCCTGCCTGGAAGTCCTCTAAAAAGCTGTCATTGGGGTGACTTTGTGCCCAGATGGTGGGCACCATGTGAGTTTTGGGTGAGGTGCTTTGTCATCACCGTATCAAACCTTCTCCGTGAGGTGGATGCTCAACGGGAGTGACACCCGCTAGCAGCATCCCCACCGCACTCCCCGGTCCCCTGCCTTGCAGCAGGGCTCGGCAGAGGTCCCAGCGCTGTCACCGCGTCCCCTGTGCGTAACAGGCTGTAAAGGGACGTGACGGGAGCGGTGCGTCTCCCACTGCCTGCCTCGCATCAAGGGGGACATGTTCTCCAGCCCCCTTCTCGCAGCTGGGTTTGGCTCGTGCAAACGCCCGGGTGTGCTGTCCTCGGATGTGACCTAGCACGTTTGCAGATCGGTAGAGACAGCAGGCGAGCCTTTAATCAAAAATTAATTACAGCCTCGTCTATCTTCATTAGCTGAAGGGTAATTTGAGAAGATGCTCTATAAAACACTGGCGTCATGGTCTCTCTTCCTCTCCCCCGTCCCCTTCGCTGCCGGGGATCAGACGTGGTGGTGTGGGACGGTTTCAGCCCAGGATGGGGCCAGGTACCCAGCGAGCTCTGTGCAGGGTGAGATGTGGGATGGTTCCTCCAGCCAGCGCCACCCAACAGGTCATCGGCCCGGCGTCACCCTGCAGATGGGAAGAGGGGGACGGAGACAAAGTGGCTTCCTCGAGGTCACACAAGGAATTGGTCCATGGCAGGGCTGGGAAGTGAGCTCAGGAGTCCAAGATCCAACCCTGATGATCCAAAAAGGTGTTTTCATGCTCTGTTACAGCTCTTGTGAGGACTGGAGGGCAGGATCACGGCTCGTGCCACTGAGGGGTTCAGGGCGTTCAGGCCCTCTCAGTTTGGAGGGACTCTGGGGTGTGAGCCCCTGCTCTGGGACATCTCCTGGGATGGACAGAGAAATGGGGAATTAGAGGGAGCAGGAAGATGCTCTAATGCTGTCTTTTCACGGCTGACGTGTGTGTTTCTCCCACCAGGAACGGAGGTGGCCGGAGTGGCACCTTCTGTGCCTCCACCATGATCCTGGAGATGATCAAGTGTCACAACATGGCAGATGTCTTCTATGCTGCAAAGACCCTCCGCAACTACAAGCCAAATATGGTAGAGACCTTGGTAAGCACCAGACGCCGCCAGCGTCCGCGCCGGCTGCTGGTCCCCGCGCATCCCTCCGGCAGGGAGGAGAGGTGCTGGGGGATGCTCACCTCCCAAAAAACCTCCCTTCCCATCCCAAATCCTGATTGGCATCATGGGCATCCTCATGCAGCGCGCGTCTCCGTGAGCGTGCCAGCAGCGTGCCGCGGGCTGGGCGGACAGGGAGGCGAGGCGGCTCCGGAAGGGAGCCTTGGGCTTGCTTTCATCTCGCCGTGCCGACACATCCTTGGCGTCGGCGTGGGGCTTGTCGGAAATCCTTCCCAGGAGCGATAAGGCGTTAATTCGCAGGATGTAACAGCAGCGCTTTGGAGGGTTTGCGGTGCCAGGAGCAGCTCCGAGGTGGAGTCAGACAAATTCCTGTTGGAAGTATAAAAGGGAGCTGTGTTTTGAGTAAAACTAATTGGTGGATGAGCTGCTGGGGACAGCCATGGAGCCACGTTTCATGACAGGGTGGCTGGAGGTGGCAGTGGGTCAGGTGAAAAGCCTGTGCGCTATTTCAGGCCCTCGATAACGGGACAGGGGACGGGGCAGGCGTGTCTGTCCCTGTTGTGGGGGAATCCAGGTGCCTAGCGATGTTTTAAAAACAAATCAGCCAGAAATGTTTACGCTGTTGAGATTATAAAATCCTTAAGTTGCAAAATGAAATGGTTTCGAGGCGGGGATGTGATTTGCATTAGGAAGTAAAGTGGAGGAGAAGGTGGAGGGGACGGGGAGCGGAGAGAGGGATGCAGATAATGGGAAGATGATGTGACAAGCATAAAAGCCACCAGACCCATTGGGCTAAGTTGCAAAGGTATTTAAAAAAGGCACCATTTCGCATCAGGACACAAATGTCCTCCAGCCTCAAATGAACCTGAACAGTCTATTCTGGGAATCCCAATCTACTGGAGTCACTGGGAGGCCAGATCCTCGCCCAGTGGAAAGAGCCACAGCCCAGCGGAGAGCAGCTGGCACGCAGCGGTTTCCCGCTGCCTGCGCATCTTCCCCCTCTGTTCACCCGTGGGGTTTATTTTTATATGATGATAAATGGAAACAATCCCTTTTCTTAATCCAAAAAGCATTATGTGCTGTTAATCTGAGCTGTCGCAGCCTCCTCGCTTTGGAGCCCTGCTCCCCTGCTGCCTGCTCCCACCTGGGGTCTCCGAGCAGCCGCCTATCTGTGCCGGGGACGGCAGGACTTTCACGCCGATGCTCCAGCTGCCATCACCGTGCGGCTGCCGAGGATTTCGGGAGATGAACTCTCCCCTTCCTCCCTGCTGTCACACCTGGAATGCTCTCACGATGTCCCAGCACTTGCAGTACCATCAGAAACCTTAGTTATTCGGGCTTTTTTTTACCCCACTCGTTTTGCTTGTTGGATGCTCGAAGGAGGAACATCTCCTGGGGATGGGCACTTCCAAGGTCCGAGCTCCCTTGTAGTTTTCTGCACTTACGAGGACAGGAGAACACAAGAACAGGCCACGAAAAGGAGAACCAGGATGGGCGAGATTGCCTTCGCAAGCCCAGTTTCAGTGATTTTTGCTATAAAAGCGGGAGCCGCCCGTGCTGGGCTTTTCCTTTTGTAGCCGGGAGCCAGCTGGGGGGAGCCAAGGGTGGGGGGATGCTGACGCCGTCCGTAGCTGCCTCAGGAAAGGGAAGGGACGGGAGATGCCGGTCCTGCCGCAGGCTCGGAGAGGACCTTCCCCACCTGCAGCCCTTGGCTCTGGCCCAGCCATCGCAGGCAGGTCAAACTTTGACCTGAGCACCAAAATGCTCGGACTTTTTGACATTTCCCTTGGAAAATTTGGATTTTTGGAAGTGAAAGCTTCTGGGACTTCCCTTCGCACCTCTCCTCCCATGCAAAGCAAATACCTAGGCCAAATCTCTGCCAGGGAGGAAAATGGCATTTTTTTATCCACAGCAGGAGAATTTGTGATGGGAAATGTCCTGGCAGCTGGGACAGGGCGTCTCCGGTAATCCCGCACCCAGACCGTGGGTGCTCGCCTGGGCACGCTCCCTGTTTGCAGCCTCTGCTGAACTCAAAAATAAAAACACTTACTGATTTCGTGCCCGTGGTTTTATTTCAGACACCTCTGTCTCCAGACCCCATAATTCCCGTGGCTCTACCACCATCTGATTGACACATGTCCATCACTGCAGTGGTGGGGAGGTCAGATGCGGGTGAGGCTGGTTGGTAGGGTGCTTGATTTTGCCGTGAAAAGGGAGAGCTTTGCAAAATAGTTTACTTGGGATCATAACAGCCTTTTTTTTCCCTCTCCAAACAGGAGCAGTATCATTTCTGCTACGACATAGCACTGGAATATCTGGAGTCCCTGGAGACCAGATAGCACCTCGCCAGGAGAGCGGCGGCAAGGGCTTGCGTGGGGGTCGTGCCAACCGTGCGTTGCGCACTCGGACGTTGCGTTACTGCTGAAGGTGAGGAGGGAAACAACGAAGGACCCGACGACAACACCCATCAGATCCAGAAAAACAAAAGGATGTGGGGATGTGTCGGCCGCTCCCCATCTTCACCCTCTGCTGTCCATCTTTGCTTCCCGCCCCGAGCGCGTCTGAGCTGCTGCGGGTCAGGTGCCACGACTCGTCCCGTCCCAGCATCGCTTTGAGTCACGGTCGTGGGGTCCGTGTGCGCAGGATGCGGCCCCGTGGTGCTGCCTGGGCGTCTCTAAAGCAGCTGGAGAGGAGGCCAGGGAGGGGAGGAGGAGGACAGAAGAAGCCAAGGCTGTTTCTCAGCAGGGAAGGATGGATATCTGGAGAAGAGACGTTGCTTTTTACCTGTGTGTGGAGTTGACGCTGCTATTCCGAGGAGCCCAGACGGCTACTGGCAGGTTTCACCCGTGGCGGGGACATGCTCTGAGCTGGAGCAAAGACCCCCGAGAGGAGCTCTTGAGTTTCTGCCCGTTCACACCCTGAGTTTGATCTTCGCTTTTTTCAGTTCTGTGAGTTGTGACCCTTTGTGTATCCAGCCGTGGACAGAGTGGGGGACGTGGGATGGTGGTGGGACGCGGAGGGCACTGGGCATGCGATGTCCCTCTGCAGGGACCGACCCGGGCCCCTCCTGGCGCCTTGGCAAAGCTTTTCAAGCGATGGTTCCCCTGCATCTCCACACTGTCTTCTCCATCTGTAGCAATTCCTCCTGGGCTGACCCAAAGGCACCAGCCCACGGGTCCGTTTTTAACCCTTCCCTGTGAGTCGCTGCACATGAGACATCTTTGGTGCCCAGAAACAAAGCCCTCAAAGTTCAGGTCCATCCCACATGCCTCCCGGATGCTGCCCCAAGGCCGTTGCCCACTGGTGCCGCTTGGCTTTTGCTGGGAGTGGTGAAGCCGGCCCGTCGGTTTGGTGATGGCGTTGGGGGTGAGCTGTGCTGAAGCCTTGGGCCGTGGCCGTGCTTCAGGGCTGGGCACAGGGAGGTCCCCACGCCCCTGGTGCCAAGCATACAGGGCTGGTGGTTGAAGGTACCTGATACTTTTTTGGCTTCACCCTGCTGCAGGCGAGTGTGAGATGTCACTTTTTCTGCGTGATATTGTCACAGTTACAGGGGTGTCTGCTTATGGAGGAGAGCCTGGTTGTAATCGAGCTGTGGTCGGGGTTTTTTCTCCCTACAACTGGCCTTGGGAAGGTGCAACCAGAGGGATGCAGATCTAGGGTCTGCCTTGGAGACTCAAGGAACTTGGGGGAGGTTGCTTCTGACTTGAGGGCCAGGAAGAACCCTTCACTTTTTCTGGGGAGGTTGGAGCAGAACAGATGAGAAGTTGTCCTCCATATGCTGGCAGTTGCATGTGGGCAACCTCATCCTTCATCCCCCTGCCATCCTTCATCCCCCTTGTCCTTCATCTGCTCCCATCCTTCATTCCCATCTCCTCAGGGCAGGGAAAGCTTCCCTGCGCTGCCCGCCCAGAGGCTGGGGATCCCTCTCCCTGGAGAGTCGTGTTCAGATCCACACCACGACTGAGAGCTTTGGAAGACGCCGTTTGGCCGCGCCGATCTGCGGCACAAAGGCTGCAGAGCTGAAACGGCTGCGCCCTGGCTGAGCAAACCCAGGAGGTGTTCCCATCCACCTTCCAGGGGTGGAGGAGAGCAACAAGAGAGATCTCTGCCCTCTCTCCACCTCGGAGGATGTCCCACCCACCGCCTTGCAGACGCCCGGGGGTGGTGATGAGGATTTTGGCAGCACCGGACGGTTTTGCCCAGCACCTGGCATCCCCGTGTGCTTGCCGAATAATTGGCACAGCCTGACAATAACTTGTTCCAAGGGCTATACAACTTGATTCCCCTTCATTTCCATCCTTGCTGTCTTGCCCTGCCGTGTGCCCGTGCCATCTCATGACCAAATAGTCTTTTTACCCCAGCAGAGCCTGCGGAATGGTCCAGTTACACCAGTGTGTGGTTAACACCAGTACTCGCCTCGCAAGCCGTGACTTGGAATAAATTGGTGTCCTTTTCCCCGTCCCCATCTCTCTGTTGACGTGTCCGCGCTGTCCCGGGATGCGGCAGGGAAGGCGCTGTGTGGTGGGGGCAGAGGGGTCCCGGGGTGCAGAAACTGTTTGGTTTTGTGTGGAAATGGCTGAGCTGAACCTCCGGAACGCCCAGCGCCGGGGTCCTGGTGGCATCGTTCAGCCCCAGTGCGGGAGGGGCAATGCTGCTTCATCCCAGAGGGAGGGAGCGTCCCCAGTGCTTCGCACCTGAAGTGTGGCCAGAAAAAAAAAAAAAAAAAG